>OX375876.1:90957061-91138631 GCA_947359465.1 Metellina segmentata
GTTTTTAGGAACCTATTTTTCAATTAATAAAGTAGGGGAGATCGGGGCTAGTTGACGTTGTTTTTTTCTTTATTTTTTTCTGTGATACTTTTAGCTAACCAATGTTGCTGATACTGGAACTCTGTAGCTACAAATTAATGAAAAAGAATCGCCAATAATATCATAGTTTACTCGTTAAATATTGTTTACGAAAGTGTTCAAAGTGTGCCAACTTACCCCTGATGATGTGGGGTAGATTGTTATACCACCTGGGGTAAGTTGACATAATATATTGTGATAGGATTCAAACAATAATGCGAGTTAATCACTTGACCCCTTAAAGCACAAGGTTTTTTTTGAAAAAACTGGTAAAAAATGATCGCGTTTTTTTTTGTTTTGACAGAAAATGAATACATAGGTATAGTGTAAGTTATTTTTTGCAATTTCAGTTGTGGGATGTGACTAGGGCGCAGAAGGGGGGGGGTAAAAGTTGTATAAAAAAATTACTGTACAAAGTGTAAACAATTTGATTACATGTTTATTTTGAATTTCAAAATAATAAAATCAAATTGTCATACTTACAAGTATAAGAATGGCTAAAAATTCAGTTTGGTATGATATGCCATCGCTGAAACTTTGATAAATTGGCATATTCAAAATCGTCAGAGTCGCTCATTATCAGATAACTTTTTCTAAACAAGTTACAAAAACACTTAGTAAAAATTAATTTATGGTTAGCTGTTTACTTTTATGATATTTAACGCAATAAAAATGAATATATTACCTTTTCGAACTGCTTTATAACAAAGAATTCCTAACAAAACATTTAATCATCAAAATGCACTATGTGGTTTATGCAAGAAATATGCTGCATATTGGTGCCATCTATGGTCAATAAGTTTAATTATAATCTAGCCTACCTATTTTTACTAGAACGGATCTCAGACGGGCATTAGAAATAAAATAACGTGAGATACAGGATACCATGTGAGACATGGGCATGTGCAAATTTGCCGGTAAAGTTCGCCAGTGTCAGACACAGGCAAATGCGTTAAGGGGTTAAAACCAGGGATGGGATTCTTTTGGCTTTTCTTAAAATTTGAGAAAATGACTGCTTTTTATAATTTTTTAAGAAAAAATTCCGACTTTTCCCCTTTTTATCTTTTTTAACGTAAAATGCGCCAAATGAGCTATATAGACCAACATTGCACTATTAAATTTTGCCAAGCTGATAAGTCTTGCACATTTCTCTTTGAAAAGAATCCTTTGTGAGAAGCTTATTAGTTCAATGGTAAACCTGGAGAACTTGGATTTTGAACAAGTTAACATACGTTGTTGCTGTAAAATTCATAGGTAAAGCTACGGTTTCCTAAGATAGTGGAGCTGTTATCTAGCGGCCTTGATAAGTCATGATGCTTTAAACATAGACTGCAGCTAATTTTTGCAACGGAAATTTTCAAAATGATTTTTTTAAGGGCAATATTTCTTGGATAATATGGGTTATTAATTTAAAGTTTTATTTGATTTAAAGTTAATTTAATTAGAAAATAAGAATATTTATGTAAAAATATAAGCCGACTGAAATTGATAATAGATTTTGAAAAAAGGTATTTTATATTCAAAAATGGGTTCTAAATTTAAACTGAATTAAGTTATATTTTATTTACCACAGGAGTACAGCTTTAAGTCTACGTTTATAGCGGTGGCAACGGCCTTTGTGCTTTTTTGGGCGCATTTCTTAAATTGCCAAGGAAAGAATTATTTCAAATGAAACAATGAAATCAAACAACAGCTTAACGGATTTTGAAAGAACTTTCTTAACGAAAGTTTAAAATTTTTCGCTTTCGGAGGTTGTCTTAAAATTTGCAATAACCGTAATCCAGATCGGTTACCTTAACCTGTCATTACTCGCTACTAGAAGTGCGCCAAAAAATGTGCCCAAGACCGTTGACCAATGTAGACAAGTTGTATCAAAACAGGTTTTGATTTGTTTTTAATTAAATCAGTGAAGAGCTATAAATATGCTAATTTTTGTTTTCAGTGTACTTATTTTTTTCATCTAACATTTATGCTATTTAGTAAAATTAGTATTTATTTGATTTATCAATTGATCATTCGTATATCAAGGTTTTGGAAAAATTGCAACCGTTAAAAAAAAAAAATAGCACCATTGGTGAGGTGTTCAAAAATGTGCATAAAAATAACATTTTTAACTTCATGCAACTTATTTATATAGATTTACAGAAACTGCCACAATATTTTTTCTTTTTGTGCAAAATAAGTTTTCATCCGCCCTTTTTCTTTTTTTCAAAATTTGAGTTTACGCATATTTTCAGACTTTTTGTCCTTTACCCTCTCATGCCTGTAAAACATATTTTTAATGCAAATTAAGGAAAACTAAGAAAACATAAAGAACAATGATATCTTTAACAGTCCATGCCCACCATAAAAGTCCACTTGGATTGATGGCTTTAATTTTTGTAATATTTTGTTGTGGATGTACCAGATTGTGTCCACGACTTCTGGCCATCTCAAAAATAGGTGTATTTTCAACATTGTGGATATATAAAATTCATCGTCGTCAATGTCCACTATCTTTCCTATGCCAACATGCCACTCGACTTAAATGGCAACTTGCCCCACCAAGACTTTTGAGACAAGATGCTGCCTTACTCTTCCACATAAGTTTTACAAGCAATTCCAGTACATGAAAACAATCATTATTGCTCTATCCACCACAACCATTGAAAACACCTCAACATATTCTAGGGATTCATAAAACACCAAAACCTTCATTTAAAAAGAAAACTGTAAAAAAAACCCATCATTTTTATTCTTTCTGGAAGCTTTTATCATATTGAAACTAGAGTGGAAGAATGCAACATACACATGTAGTTAAATAGTAGTGATATCACTGCTCTGAAATTACTGGTAAAAAAATACAAAGTGATTGCCAACTTATGCCGAAAACCCCGTTCTCCCCTACATTTTGTATGAATGACTGTTTTTGAGATGGAAATAATGATGTAGAATTCCTGTGTCATATTCTAGTTCACTCCAAGCCAGTGATCTCAGGTGCTCAAGTATCTATTCCCAGTAAAGAGCCTCTACCATCTCTAAACCATTTTGTTCATGAGCCTAGATTGAATGCTGAAAACAAAACTTCTATATTGACTTCTGTACCATCTTCTCTCTCTGCTCAAATTTCAAACACTGAAGGTGGCTCTACCCAAACAACCAGAGTGAGTATTTATTCATTCTTCTGGTTTCAATTTCTTTACAATTTAAAAATTTCCTTCAGTTCTAATGTTATTGTAAATGTGAATTGTTTCCTGAATAATTTTACTTAGATACTTTATTTCAGTAGGCCATTTTTAGAAATTTGATATATAATATGTCTAAACATGGATGGCCTATACAGTTTTAATTTAAAACAAAATTGGCCTAAATTTTCCAATAATTATGTTTGTGTTTTTATGAAAAAACATCTTCCATGTTAATGTTCTGTTTTACCTACATCAATCTCAGTCCATTTAAAGCCAATCAAATCTCACAAGAATTTTGTATCCTGGAGATTGGTTATTTAGGCATACGATGTAAATGCTACAAGAGCAATCACATTTTTCTGAATAATTTTTTGCTTAAAAAATTAGACTTGTTGCTACAACCCATTTGGTCAGAATTGCCTGGTGTCAATATTTAAAAAAAAAAGGTAGGGTAAGTCTAATTGGATTAATTTGTTTCTTATGAGAAAACTGATATTTTAAAGATTATTTTTATATTTAGTTTTCCATCTGGTCTTGATCTAATCAGCTGTCATTAGCAAAAAATGGCATTTTTTCTGGCACCTCCACTGATTACTTGATGTTGTAGCTTGACCAAATATGGTCCTTGCATCATGAAACCCAAACCAACCAATCAACCTTCTATTGAAAATATTCATTGTAAACTTGATTAGTCAAGTAGGTTAACTCGCCAGGAACCATACATAGAAAATTGAAGATTGCAGCATGGAATAATGTTTGCATGATGTTAAGAGGGTCAGTTTAGGTGAATATTGAGAGCCTAGTTTAGTGTATTTAAAAGCACAGATCATTGTCAATGTCACAACCTTATACCTTAATTCATCTGCATTTCATTAATGCTTAATATTTTCCTCATTACTCTATCTAGTGTCACTGAACTGCAATTTTTCATGGAATTAACAAAAAAAGTGAATGATGTAGAAAGCTTGGTAGATCTAGATTATGGATTATTTTAATATGTGTGAAATGTAAAGAATACAAGATTTGGACATTTTATAGTAATCATTAAATTACAAATCATAAAAATGTTTAAAAAACGCAATATTCTTAAGCCACTCTATATTGTGAACATGTAATAAGTTGTCTTAAGCAGTAGTTAGACAGTTTTAACTAAAATATCTAATAGTTAACTTTTATATAAGTATGACAGTCTGCATTGTAAATTTATAAATGAACAAATGGATCAAATAATGAAGATCTTACCACACTCATTGAGAAATTTGTCTCATTAACCCTTTAATGTTTGGTATCCTACCTTCTTGAGTCTAGGTATTAAAGACTTCTAAAATCGAGTAAGAGGACCGGTGCAGTCCTATCTCAGTAATATTAAAATGGTCAAATTTTAAGGAGTGTTTTCTCAGAATCTTTTTTGTGTATCGAGATTTGAATTTTCTAATACATGTAATGAAGACACTTCTAAACACTTTAACTCGAATAAATTTTTTAAAAACTTTAAATTTTGAGGTTTTTCCCTTTTTTCTATTTTTATTTATTTATTATTTTTTTTTTGATCAATGACCAATTTAAAAAATTTTTAACATTTTTTTTGTTAAAATGGGTGAAAATTAGTCGTTTTCTTTTTCATGAACTTTTCTAAGCAGATAAAAAAAATGCTTGTGTTAAAATATGTTATAGGGTATTTTATATTTGCTTGAATAGACTTTGAAAAAATGTTCCTTTTATGCAAAAAATACACATTTTGAGATATTGAAGTTAATGATACTTATAATATTGTAGTTAAATACTTGTAGTCAACATATCTCCACAAATAATATATAATTTTAAATAGAATTGTATAAACATTTATTTAAAGTTCTATAAAAAATTGAAATTTTGAAAGATTCTTGTTCACTGTTCCCCTTGATTTTCTAATATCTAGACTGGTGGTGACACATAAGAGGGCACTGCTAGTTTTACCAACACTTCTGTATTTCATCACCAGACGTGAATGCTTGTTTTGCAAAAAGCATTCATATCTGGTGATGGATTTTCACAAATTGAAGTGTTTTTCCTAGGCAGAAACGTTTTTAGCGACTATTATATTGTCCTTTGAAGAGTTCAGATATGTAGGAAGGGGAATTAAATCTGACAGCAATGTCAACTAGATTATGTGTAAGACATGTTTTGTATTTTTTACAAATAATTATAAAATTGTCCAGAAACATAATTTAAATAAAATTCAATTTTAATTAATGGTCTAAATTAGTGTAATGTAGATACTCTCCCAAAGTATGGTCTGCAATAAGGTTTCAAGGTGTCTGAAAAATGTAATGTTTTATTGGCCCAAATAAAGAACTTTCAAGAAAAATAAAATATGCTGTAATGTATTTTACTTTTTATGCTCTAAAATCTAAAGTTTAGAATCGAACAATTAGTACAAGATTCCAGTTAGTGATTTTAAAATAGACTCTAAAGTTGAGAATGACTTATTCAAGTTATCAGATTAAACCTAGCATTGCTGAGCTAATTGCTGAAATGCAGCTTCATTCTTCACATTAAAATTGAAGTATATATTTTGTTGACTAACATACTTAGAAAGTTAACAGCCTTTTGATTTTAATGCATTTTAATTTATAAATAAGTTTTTTCTGTACAGTAATGCCCCACTTACGCAAATTCGGAGTTGCATATTTAAAAAAAAAATTTGTTTGGCAACACTGATGCCCGTTATTTTTAGTTTTTCTCTTGCTGTGATACGCTGTAACGTAGTGGGCTGTGTTGTGTGCCTATTAATTAATACAACAAAACAGCCATTTATTTTACAAAAAAACTATATACATTATTACAATAGAGGTTTGCATCCCTTTGTCATGGGCACTGCAGAACAAACACCTCTGCTCAGCTCAAGATCTCCAGCAGATTTCTCTTGCCAAATTTTTTAGAGAATTGGTTAAAAAATCGCCTGCACACAAAACTAATGGGACGGCTGTCGAAGACCATCTGTATGGCACGGGCAGATGTTTCGGGAATTTTAGAATATTTTGAATTAATATGTATAAAGAACTGCAATTTTATTAAATATTTTTCTTCTAAACTAGTGTGTTTGTTAGTACTTGTTCCCAATTAAACAAAATTTATAGGTATTTATATTGAAAGCTGTACCCTGACTTGCACGATTTTTAGTCGGTCCCACCTAACGCGTAACTTCGGGGTGTTACTGTATTATATTTCAGAACTCTATTTTTTCTGTTTCAGAACTTAAAATTGTCATCACTAATCCTTAATGTAAAGTCTTAATGCTTTATAATCTATTTCATATAAATATTTTACTCTCAATATTGAGATGAAAAATAAGGATTGCTTTTCTCTGATGCAGTTTTCATGTGTCCCATTTAATTTTATAACCTCAAGGAGTCCGTGAAAATCTTTCAATTTTCAAGGGGTCCTTGGACTGAAATATTTAGGAACCACTAATATATAGCTGATTTTATTCTGAATCCACCTATTTTTCATCCTTAGGCTGAAAATCATGCTTGTCATTTTACATACTTTTTAGGTCTTTTCTGCTGGTAACTTGCAAACTATGGCTGGGATATTTGCAACGCCTCACGCCATGCAAGTAATCACTCAACCATCTGGCATAAAAGTCATCACAACCCCGAACTCGTCGATTATGGCTTCCAATGCATCACTTCAGCACATTTCTGTTAATCACCATCAACATGGCCAGATTCATGTTCTGACTCCCTCCTCCAATGCGTCCTTCGCTTCGTCCATTGCTGCATCCTCTTCAAAGCCCTTCTCTGCTGACTCACTAGTCCCAGTAGGTTCTGGTGTTGCCAAGGGCATATCAAAGTCACATCTGGTCTCTCCGTTGGCTCTTGTGTCCCCTCCAACAATGGTCGAAATCAGTCACGGAGGTTCTGGGAAGACCCTTTCTGGCAACACTAACCTCTCTGAGTTGATTGCATCCTCCAACTCCCTCAATTTATCACAAAATGCTGTGAAGGGTAATTCAGTCCTTTCTGGAAATATGGCGATTGCAGTGAAAAATAACCTGACAAGTAATTGTGTGACCACATCGTCTCAGTCGAATATGATTGCAGCACTTCATGTCAGCAAACCTCATTCCCAAGTGATCCAATCATCTTTGGCATCTAGCATTATAACACAAGGTAACTTTATGTTTTAATTTTTTTTAATACTTTTATTTGGGTGGTTTTTCTTTGGTGTAAAAATACCCTGTTGGAAAACCATTCAAACCATTTAGAACAATGCATGTTTTTTACATTAAATGTTTCCAGGTATGCATATATATGATTTACAATTTCCAGACTTAATGGAACCTTTAACTTTGAGCCGCTGTAGCTCAGTCAATAGAGCGTCGAGCTCGCATAAGAAGGGTTGTGGGTTCTGTCCTCGGCGGAGCCTGCAATTCTGATGATTGCGAGATCGCCGCTTCGACCTGGCTAAAGACCGTCGTGTTCACTAATGGTGACAGGGGCACGTTAAATAGGTCACAAAGTCCCCCATGTTCCCATACCAAATCAATACCTCTGGGGGTACCAGATCAGGGGGTTATCGGCCTCTGATTGGGATCTAAATTACGATATGTGTGAGTGAATGGATGTTTGAAAGGGACCTTCCTGTAAAACAGATGTGTCATGGATGTCGAGCAAAATCGGACTTCCTCCCAATGGGGCTCGATAACATGGAAGGCGCACCCCCTCGCTTCTTGCCGTCTTAGACGGGCCTGGCACTCTTCTGGTCTGCCAGTGTAGGCATGAGAAACAACACAACTATTTCCACATCTGTTACATGCTGTGGATATTTTCGTATCCATGACTTGTAAAATGTGCATTACATTTAAACTACAATTTTTACAGAAATATCAAATTCACGTTTTTTTTTAAATATGCAGTAGTTTTTTTTAATATGCAGAGGCCGATAACCCCCTGATCTGGTACCCCCAGAGGTATTGATTTGGTAGAACCATGATTATCTAAGGTAACATAGACAGTTGTCACTTAGAATAACCAGAAACAGGTAATACATGCATGGTAACATAAAAACAGCATATACAAAATATGTACTGTATGTACACAAATTTGCTCTGCAGTTTATGGCTATTATGATAATTTTACAATGGGGGGGGGGAAGGGAAACAACTTCATTTTGTTGATCATTCTTCACTAATAATTGCCTGCACCATATTATCGTCTCTAAAAAAATCGTTTTTGAGACTAGTCAACAGTAACCCATACGTTCACATTTTCTGCACTAAGACCACCACGTTTAAGAAGTTTCTGTAAATCAGTGAGTAGGTTGGTGTCATCAGGTTCATGTCTCTAGTATTCTGCACAGCTGTAGGATTATCTTTGTTTTCGATACCTTCCAACTCACTTGACCCGAGCCTTCTCCAAGATTTACTAAGCGTAGTGTTAGGCATTTCGTCGTAGATCTTAGCCAACATGTAGATCGCATTCCTTAATGTTTATAGTCTTCAAGGCAGTGATTAGTCCTGTCTTTAATAGGCTAGCAGCTAGAGACATGCCACGACAGGTCAGTGAGTCATCGTCTCAAACTCATGGTGTCCGTATAAGGGGGAGTCCTCTGTGTATTTTTTACACTTTCGAAGCCTTTATTTTGTTTTCATGCTTTAAATGTTTCATCCTGCCTTTAAGGATGGTCTGGTTGTTAATCAGATATTTAAAAAAAATTATTTTAACTGAATTCTATTTGATCTTGTGTTTGGTGCAGCGTATTCATTTTTGGATCTTGCGCCATAAAAACCAAAGTAACCAAACCTGCTAAACCAGACCAGTCGAGAGTAAATTGCAGAAATTTGTGGTCAGAACTTTACTTAAAGCTTGAAACAAAACTGTCAAATTCGGCTTGGGTTACAGATACTTAGTTTATCAGAGCTCAGATAGTTAAGGTTCTACTGTTTGTAACAATATTTTTTTGTAATGATCACAGGGATTCGCCAAAATATTTAGAGAATTTTGATGAATCGGTTTTAAATATATGGAGATCTAGCTGTATTTAAAATGTAGATAAATAGAATTTCAAGTAAAACTCTCTTGAGTTTAATTAATTATAATAGTCTTGCTTTAGCCTTAGAAAAATTTCAAAGTTCTCTCAATTTTTAATTTTAGTTAACCTTGTATGAATAAATTGAGCATTTGAAATGCATATTTTCAAACAATCTCCAACTTTAAAAGGCCAAGTATAGTTCAGTTTTTAATTTAAAATAATAGTCCATTTCAGTCAGTTGGCACTAAGCACAAGTTGAATTAGGTAACTTTCCCAGAAATCAATTAATTGTTAACATGCTTTTGATTTCAACAGGATTTGTTCCAATTTGTTAATCTACACTCATGCTCTTAAATTAAGGATAATGACAGTTTGTACAAATAAAGCTACAAAGGGGATGCAAACATTAAAGCCTGCTTATTAAACAAAAGGTACAGAACAAAAAGTAGGGTACATGTACCCTAGTACCTAATAAAAATAAGGTAAATGCTCTCTGGAGGAATTGGAGAATACATCTACTCTGTAAAAAAGTAACAGTTTATATGAAGGTTAATAGACCATATGTTTGCCATGTGCTACAATGCAGTCAGAAGAACGTCTGGGCATGCTGAGCACCAAATTATTCTGCTGGTCTTGGGGTAGGCCATCCCACTCATCAATCAATACGCTTCGAAGTTTTGGAGTAGAAGAAGGTGGATTACGTGCTGCAATTCATTGGCCGATCATGGCCCATGCATGCTCAATGGGGTTAAAATAGGGGAGAACGCTGGTCGTTCCAAACTGGTGATATCCTCTTCAATGCATTCATTCACGATATTTGCAGTGAGGATGGGCATTGTCATCCATAAAGGTAAAATATGTTTCCGTTGCACCCCTGAACAGACACATGTGTTGTCGTAGAATGATATCCCTATAAATTGGAACCTGTCATGGTTCCGGTTTGGACATGGATATATGTTTGAGAACCCAAGATAATACCACCCCAGACAAGAAGTCCAGCACCAACTTAATGGTCGGGTTCAGTGATATTTTCTTGGTTGTAATGGGTCCCTGGATATATATAAGATACAACGCGCCCCCATATAAGATACAACGCGAGTCTGATTGCATTAAAAACCTGGATTCGTTGGGGAAAAGCACACAGCCCATTGTGAAGGTGTCCAGTTGACATGTTCTCTGCACCAGGCTAACTGGTGGTGCCAGTGAGCTACCATGAACCCATCTGACAGGTCTATGGGCATATAAGCCATACTGTCCTAAACGTCTGTACATGGTATGCCTCAAAACTGTGGTACCAGTGGCTGTCGACAGCTGTTATGACAGGTCTGGTGCTGTACCAAACATGCTTGTGGCAGTTATTTCTAAATACTGGTCGTCTTATGGCGTTGTAACCCAGGACAACTTGTACTGAAACATCTACCTACGTTTCCATCCTCTTGGCAACCCTTTCAAAGCTTAGATATGAAACTGCAGGATTCCTAATTCCTCAGATGCTTCCATTTGCATGAACCCACATTCCAAATGCCCGATAATGCGGCCACGTAAAATATCGTCCAGATGTGTCCTCAATCATATTCATAGCTATTCGGTTATGGTACTGTTAGGCTTATACGTAGGTTGTGGATTACGCTGTTTCGCTGTAGCGATTCCTTTTGTACACTCCACTGACTGCTCTGTTCCGTCTGACATCCTGTTAGCACCGTCTGGTGACTTATTTCAACTTGAAACACTAGCATGTTAGTCCTGAGGATATGTGTGATTCTCCTCAAGGGTGAATTCTTGTTCTAGTGCACAATTTCCGTGTAATTCTGAAATTTCCTTAATTTATGAGCATCAGTGTAATAACCAGAATCTGTTTATTTGCATTAAAAATATTTCATAGTTTTATTTTTTTAAACTTATTTTCATTTTCCAATAGCATTTTTATCTTTGAAAACTGGTACATTTGCTGTTGCTGAGTAGAGATAATGAGGATGTAAAAATTTCATGTTAACTATTGTTGCAGTATACTGAAGATGGTTCTAAACAGGGATATCATAATCATAAAAATCATATTAATTTTATTTAAATCAGATTTAAAAACAAATTTAATTGCATTTTTATAGTTTAAATTAATGTTAACTCATGTATATAAGTTTAAACGTAGAGGTGAAACTTGCAAATCAGTGTAGTTTTTTGGTATTTATGTTAATCATTAATATATAAGGGTTTTAGAAATACAGCAGGGTTAATTTTTGAAAGATTTTTTGGTACTTGTTGCTTTCATTCTTTCGTTTGAATTCTACTTTCATGCCAATATCCCTAATACTTAAAATTCTAAATAAAAAGAAGTAGAAACATTTTAATACAGCAAATAAATTATAATTTTCCTGCCATTTCATTACCCATACATTCATTGTTTTATTTGTAAAAGTGGAAAATTAAGTTAAACTGCAAGTTGAAAATATTCTTCCCACAAATGCTGTGATGGTAAGATAGCTTTAGAAATGGCTTATTGTTTTTCACACAAATACTGAAAACAGTTTGCTTCTTCCAAAGAAGACATCTTGAATATCATGTTTTCTCAAAGAGGGTAAAAAATCTTGAATTTTTACAATTACAAACATGATACTAGGTAAAAATTTTCTTTTCAGAATTTTATGTTATTTTCTTTTTATTTAAGCTGGGTTGGTTTTCTTCAGTAGATTTTTTAAATAAGTTAGAAGTGAACACCCTGAGCTTGTTTGCAGCATAAAATAAGTGTTAAACAAATCTGCTTTCTTAATCAGCAATTGCAAATTTCCTCTTGAAAAAACATTTCAAGTCCAATCTTTCCATAGGAAAGAGTTAAAATAAACTGAAAACGCTATGTGGCAATGTATAGTTAGCCCTAATGTATGGAATTCCATCTCTGCTGAAAAACAGATTTGTGACAATTTTAAGTGAACAAAAAGAAATATATATGTCATCTCAACAAGGTGCCAACTTCTAAGAACCTGAACCCCAGAGGTCTCTAAAACGGTATGCTTCCAATGAAAAACCAAATAAGCTGTTTAAAAACACCTGCACCAGGCATACCAAGTCCCAGGGGCTTGATCCCTTTAAAAATTTTGACTAGGGTCTAGTAACCCCATACAAAGGATACATGTACCAAGTCATCACACATTCCTTATAAAAATTTCTGACCCAAAACGTAGGTCATCCTGCTTATTCACCGTACTTTAGCCCCTTGTGATTTCAGGCTATTTAGAAACTCAAGTGTTCTGTAAAAATGGTTCCAGGCCTGTTTCCTGAAATGTGAACGTCTGTGTCCATATGTATGTGTGCGTAGATCGTAGTTTTCCAAAGTGTGTGCTGAAAAAATCTTGTAAATGACTGCAAATAATATAATAATTGACAATAAAATAATTGACTAAAGATTTAAGGATGTTGATGATGAAAATAACCTAATATAGACAAGTTGAGGAAAGCAATAGAGGCTCATTATTCCCATCAGTGCTTATTTTTTATTTGTATTTGTTTCTAATAATATTGATTAATCTAGTGATTCATGTAGAATTTTTTTTAATTTCATTTTAATATATAGTTTTATATTGTAACTTCCGAGTTTTATTTTCAAACTAGCTCTGAATTCTAAAATTTCAACACAGCTAAATATTTTATGAATTCAAAAGTTGTTGTTACAGTTAGAATGTATTATTATCTGAGATTGTGTTCCAGAAGGATATAAAAAAAATGTCTGAAAAAAAGAGGGCATTGAGCCAAAAAAAAGTTGGGGAAACTGGTGTAGATACACAAATGCAGTTCTGAACTTACATTTTTACAGTTGCATTTCAGAAATTAAATTGCCATGCCTCATGTGTTTGTTAAATTCATAGTTCTTAATGTAGTGTCAGTAATTTTTCTACTTTTCTGACTAAAATTTTTTTCTAGGTTCTCAAGTGAATAATGGTACTCATCATGGAATTACTACTGGCTTAAAGCAAATTGCATCAAACCCAGTAAGATCTTTACCTCACATTACTGGAATTGCACATGTTGTTTCTCAGTCGCCTATAACTACTCCTGTTGGACAAATTGTTACTCCAGGAAGCCATGTGTCAGCAGTAACACCTCTTGTAGGCTCTGTTTCAGTGGTCTCTCACACTGGAGCAGTACATCCACAATCCCTTGGGAAAGTTCTTGCATCCCCTGTTTTAAAATCTGTGAACCAGATCAATCCAATCCCAATTATTCAACAGCAGTTTCTTCAACAAGTATCAGTTGGCTCGTCAAACCAGCCAATTGTCAAGCCTGTTGTGGTAGTTAGTATGCCTAATGTTGTACCAAGTGGAAATATATCAACCTTGACCCCGACATCACTTGTTACTATGAGTGAACAGACTGGGGTTGTACGTGGTTCTGTTACACAGAAATGAATTTTCACATTTCTTGTTAGGTACAGATTTGTGCTAACAAGAACTGTGTAACATTTGTTGTTTTGGTGTTAAAAGTCTGTAGGTGTAGAAAAAGTTAGGGTAATTTTCATTTCACAAACTTCCATTTGTGGGTGTGGGGGATACATTTTTCATTCTTTTCAGAGATTTTTCTGAAACAATGATTTGAACTAATTTTATGAGATTGGTTTTGAATTTATTAGTCATTTTATAAACAGATTATTAATATTTTAGGTGTTTAGATCCCTCAGGGGCAATTCACATTTTATCTCATTAGCTCTGTTTCATATATGGTCATTTTAAGTTTGGGAAGCCTGTAGACTTGTCCTTTCCTCCCTAGAAGTTGTTTCTAATATTCCTTTTTATAATGTGCGATTTTAATACTTTTACATCAAGACTTTAAAAGTGGAATTATTTGGTATATTTGTGATGAAGGACGAATGTGACTTATTTCTTGCATTTTTGTGAGCAGGTTTTTTGTAAACTTTAACCTCTACCTAACCTCAGGTACTTATTCTTCATTCATCACAATTCATTAGATAAATTTCAGATGCAAAAGAGGCACAAAATTGTTTGAATGAAAACATTATTATTAACTTTTTAAAATGACACTTGAGGATTTTTAGGTTTGGACTTGGTTAGTATTTTATGTTCATTAATAGAGTGATAACCTTTTTCAGTTGAAGCCATTTTTTTGTGAAAGTTTTAAGAGTTAAACATTCATTTTAAAAGTTCATTACTAGCTTATTGCTATATTTTTTAATGTATGAACCTTATAAAAAAACTTTCCTTTGCAAATGCTTGAAAATTAATGCCACACATTCTTAACCATTTTTCTTTTTTTTTTTCTAACCTATCATTCTATTGATGGACTTTTCAATATTATATATAGATGTTCTCAACAAATTATGGATTATTTTATAGTGTTGTTATGTTTTATGTAACCAGTGAAATTGCTTGGTATATCTTTAAGATTGATTAAATTAATTTATATGTTGTTGAAATGAAGGATTTCTTAAGGGAAAAAAATTCAAGTTATGCTTTCTGATAAAATGCTTTAAGTATATTTTTCTTGCAAGTAACCTCTTAGAATTTGGAACTATTGAAATTTTTACAAGTTCTATTATGAGTTTCGTTCCCATTTTATGGATTCAATATCAATTTTGAAGAAACTTAACTCAAAAGTAATATTTGATTAATTCTGAAAATGATTGATATTGATTCAATTACAAACTTCATATTTATCAGAATTGCTAATGATAAATTTATTTCTTTTTATTTATTTATAAAATATTTCTATTTATTTACAAAACACTTAATTTATTTGTGTTTGCCGATGCCTGATGGTGTCCAGTTTTAAAGGTAAATCAGTTTTAACTTTAAATTGGACATGCAGTGCATTATTGAAAGAAGTTAAACTGTCACCAAATTGTTTTCTGCTAATTTTTTGTTACTGTAAACTATTGTATTAGTATCAGAGTTCTCATCTTTGGGTACATGTTATTTTATCTGTTAGTGTATGAACTTCTAATTTCAGATTCACTTTTACAAGAAACATGATAGGAAAAAACATTCATGTATTCAGACTAGTATAATCGATCTTGTCCTCTAGATTGGTTTGTTTTAGAGAAAATTCAGTATAAAGTGGGAAATAAATTCCGCAAAAAAAGTCCCTTAACAAAATACAAATACTGGAGTCAAATGTTCATTTTTTATGCTTTTCTCCCTCTACTAAAAGTTTCTAAACGTTTTACCCTCTGAGTGTCACAGGATTTCTGAGTAGTTTTGCTATTGCTTTCCCCTACAGTACAATTGATGACTTTGCTACAATACAATTGATGACTTAATGAATAGCTTTTTTTAAAGATTAAAAGAATCCTAGGAACCGTTCTATTGGTCAAGAAGACTAAAACTGCTCTATGCAAAAAAAAAATGCAAGTTGCAATGGAATGTATGCATAACTTTCAGGGTTTGACTCATTACATTATTCTGTGTCTCAAACCTAGATAAGATACAAGAGTGATACAAGTCCATTTCATGCTGAATAAATTAACTTTTATTAATTTACTTAAATTGTTTTTAAAATGTATACGTTAGAAACAAAACAATAAATTCTCAAAATGCAAAGATGATTTGTAGCATTTGTGTTTAAATTTGTCTGACCCAAGGACTTTTGAGAATAAATGATACACACATGTCAAATTATAAACTGGTTTTAATACATAGGTTTTGGTACCAAGATGTGGCAACCATGAAAGAAACACACCAAAATCGGGTTGCTAGATTGTCATAAAAACCCTATTTAAAAGATAATTACTTAAAATTATCAGCAAAATCTTTAACATCTGTTCCATATTTAATTTGTACATTTTTATGTTTTCGCCTATGGATTTTTTATTTGAGCAACTAAAATTGAGTTTAAGAAGACTTTTAACTACAATTTTTAAACATTTGTGTTACTAATGCTACTATTTCACAAGTGCTGTGTGTGCGGTATTAGATCACTTCTCCCAGCAGCTCCATAATATTTTCCTTGTAAATTGCAGTGCTTATATTTTGTTTCATCCTTTACCCACTCATATAAGCAAGAATTTTTGACTTGACACAAATTTTGACTTTGATAGACTTGCGTTTTAAAAATTTTGTTAGAGTATCAAATTCATTACAAATCATGCCTGGGCTTGAAATTCTTGTTCTTATCTAGATTTTTGTCCTTCTGAGCAGTTCTGTATATAGTCATTGATATGTACTTGTGCACGAACTTGCACTATTGAAGAACGGTACATTAAATAAAATACCAAAGTATTTGATACTCTCCAAATTTTACTCCCATCATGTTATATTTTTTGGGGAGTTGTAAAATGTCCGTCTTATTAGTTAAGTGCATATAATTGAATGAAAGGTTGAATAAATGAATTTTTGTTTTGATGATCAATCCCATTTATCTTGCATTCCAGTAAAACATGTCTGTTGATGTGTTGTGTGTCAATGTAAAAATGTATGTAATCCAAGAGGGTTACATTTTAAAAACATGTGCTTGTAAAATTGTTATGACAGTTATATTTGAAAATGTCTGTTTTCGAAATGCATTGTATGTACTTTTTCTCATGTTTAGTTTGAAAAAAAAAATTCTTAGACACAAGTTAAATTAGCTAATTTTAAGGAAACAGGAGGTGAATTTGTATCTTATTTGAGAAATAATTTATTCCTTATACGAAGGTTGCTTAATGTGCAACTTAAAACACATTGCCATTTAATTTAGGCAATCCATTTTTGTTTCAGAAAGTAAAGTCGAAACGTTTCTTTTGTTTAGATTTTTTTTTTTTACATTTCTTTTATAATTTGTCTAAAGAAATTCAGCTTGCAACAGCTTAAGATAAAACAAATAATTGTAGTTACAACACAAAAATATTTTCTTTTGTTAGGATCTAGGGACACACTATGTATATCAACTTCATCCTTTATTTCCTTATTGATGGCTTGTTTGATTTCACATTGTGTTTCAATTGTTAATACAATTATAATCTTTTAGCTTAATATTAAACAGTATGTCAAAAACATTTATGTCAAATAAATTTATACGTCTGGATTCCTTTCCAATAGATAAGATGGACTAAGATGTGAGTGTATGATGTCTGAAATAATGTATATTTTATCGTATTAAGGATGTTGAAGCTTATTTAAACTTATTTTAGTTTCTTATTTTCTTAAATATAGCAAACTACTCAATAGCAAAAAAATTGTTGTAAAGAATTGAGCTACTTTATTTTATTTCAAATAGTAATTTATAAGAAAAGTTTGAATGATTTGCTATTCTAATGCTAGTAGCTTATTTTCCTGTGATAAACTGTAGGATACAAATACCTGCCAGATTCTTTGTATATTCCTCATGTGTGTAGACTTGTTGAAATTTGTATTGGTGCATGGTTGATGATTTTCTCCTTTTAAATAAAACTAATTTAAATTTGGCACTAAATTGATGTGATGTAATTTATGCTGTCAGAACTGTGGTGTGAGGTCTATCTTGGTGTTAATGTTATCTTGTAAATACTTTCCACAATTTATCACTGTTCTGTTCTATAATGGAATCTATTTAATTTTATTTATATAGTGAGTTTGTAAATATATCAATTTACTGTCCTCTACTAGAAATAGTTTAAGAAAAGCCTTGCTGTTCCCCGGTGGATAAATACCTTATATTTTGATAATTTATTATGATGGAATAAGCTTAAGAAGTATCTGCTTGGTTGCCTATTACAATTTTCAACATACCAGAATATGTTTGATTATTTACAAAAGCATTTAATCGGAATTGTAAATACTGACTGGGAGTTTTTTTCTAGATTTTAACTAACCAATTATAGTAAATGCACCCTGGATGGTCATTTAATTCAATGTCGTGTATGTATTTTATTTATTACTGAAAAACAGCTGTATGCTCATATGTACAGACCCCACCAAGGTACACTTTTAAAAAAACAAATTTTTCATATGTGGATATCTCAAATAGTTATTTATGTTCCGTTTTGTTTTCATTTGACATTTTCAGAGTTGTGAATTTACTGTTAGTGTTAAAAATTACCTACTTACCTAATAGACTCCATTGTAAATATTTCCACTTTGTGTGAAGCATGTAAAATAGTGCATGATTTTCTGTATAATTGCACTTCCATGAACAAAATAAAGCTTTATATATTTCAAGTCTTATTTCTGCTGTAAAAGACTTTTTTTGTGTGATTATGTTGCATTACGACACCAGGTTTAGATTCGTAACTTTGTCTCTACCTCAGCTACCTAAAATTATTTAAATATGGTCACTAAAGTATTGTAACCTTGCATTTGGAACTATTTTCATGTATTTTATAAGAATGCAGTTAAAATTATACAATTTAGCTATAAATTAGAATTTACATAGTGCACTAAAAGCAATGTTATTTTTTCAAGTAAATACATGAACAACAAGTTTTTAGAGAAAGAAATACAGGGTAGAACAAAAGAATCGCAGTACATTGAGCCACAGCGACCCTTAATGTCAGGTTAATTGGTAGTTGAATTTACGTCACACTGCAACAACACAAACTATACGGTCATTTAAACTCGTTAACATAGAAGTGATCAATAGAAGACCGATTTCAGGAAAAGAAAAGTTTCAATACCCCACCCGAGAAAGGCAAGCCATGTGTCCAGACGTAATTGGGTTGGTATCGAACTGTTTTTTAAGATTGCTGTGTTAAATTGATTTAAAGAGTAGACATCTATACTTCAATTCGTGTGCTTGATATCAAGAATTCGCTTAAAATGTTCATTACTGGACATTACTAAAGGTAGGTACTAAGTAACGTCGGGGGTACTGGAGCAACAACGAGCAATTCGCACTAGTGTCCGTTATCAATTTCGAAGGGAAGAATCCGAGGGCAACACGTAATATTGAACCACGGTCAGATGACAAAGTCACATATGATCTGGCACCCCAAAGTTCCACATCATGCCAACGTAAGGACAATTGAGGCCACGACGGTCTTTGGTTGGGTCCACGGATTGCAACTCCCCTGTTGCTAATCCGTGGTATTGTCCTCGGAACTTTTCCTTAGGGGATTGATCGTAACGTTAATTAAAAAAGTACAAAATTCCAAACACGATACAGCCGACCAACCGGTATAGTGGTTAAGGTGTTAGCCTCTAGATCGGAAGGTTCCTGGTTCGAATCCGGGTCCGGGCATGGATGTTTGTAAACGTATGGTGTAGAGGCGGCTGGTGCACCTTAAATCTGTCGTGGCCGAAAGTCCTCACGTTGGGTTGGCGTGGAAGTTTGGAGAGTGGGGTGCCAGCTCAGGTGTTGCTTCGTCATCTGACCGTGGTTCAAAATTACGAGGTTTTGTCCTCGAATCTTTCCCTTAAGGGACTGATTCCGGACCGTCGTCAATAGCCCGTTGTGTTGCTCTAGTACGACGTTAACTACAATTACCAAACACGATACCGCTGTTACTCTGCAAAAGGCGTGGTTCAAAATGATGTGGAGTTGTCCTTTGGTAATTTTTAATTAACGTCACACTAGAGCAATACAACGGGCTATTGACGACGGTCAGGTATCAGTCCCTTAAAGGAAAGATCTGAGGACAACACCTCGTAATTTTGAACCGCGGTCAGATGACGAAGCACCACTTGAGCTGGCACCCCACTCTCCAAACTTCCACACCAACCCAACGTAAGCAACGAGAGATTAAGTGCACCTAATCGGCCTTTACACCATACGCTTACAAACATTCATGCACTGCCCGGATTTGAACCAGGAACCTTCCGATCTAGAGGCTAACATCTTAACCACCAAACCGGATATCGGCTATGACGGTTCGGGAACAAATCCCTGAGGGAAAGATCCGAGGTAATTTGGTAATTTTTTAGTTAACGTCGTACTAGAGCAACACAACGGGCTATTGACAACGGTCCGGGATCAGTCCCTTAAGGGAAAGATCCGAGGACAACACCTCGTAATTTTGAACCACGGTCAGATGACGAAGCAACACCTGAGCTGGCACCCCACGGAAAGATCCGAGGATAACACTACATAATTTTGAACAATTGGTCAGATGACGAGGAAATACCTGAACTGGCACCCCAATCGTCAAACGTGTTGTCCTTGGATCTTTCCAGTCGGGATTGATCTATTTCAGAATTAAAATAAATCTCGACTAAGTTGGAAAAACAACCTCATTCACTTTAGAGAGAGTGCCTCTCTCTATTTAGCTGGACTCTAACTTTAGCTAGGCACTTTAATTTTAGCCAATCCCACCACTGTAGCAAACTTAAAATATAAACATGAAATAATGAATAATATAGTAAATAATTCGTCTATTAAATTTCGCAAAGACAAAATAATAGTTCACAAGTTTACACCAGTCAGATTAAATGCTAAACGTTGAAAAAACGACAATATACTACATTTTAAGGTAACCTCACTGTGTCATATATGAGAGCATTTGGACACCAGAAGTAAAATTTTCGCAGACAGTACTGAAATCCCTCTCATAGAATAATGGGGAATCAAACTGAGCCTTTGAGGCAAGCGCGCGGATGAATCAACTCACTTTCATCATCTTAACTGTAACTGGCGTTAAAGTAGTTCTAGTTTCTGTGCCAACTTCCAATACACGTCATCTAATAGTAAACAAAACGACAGGATTTGAAAGTAATGTATCGGAAACAAGCAATTTTGCACATTCTGATTCCATGCTAAAAAGATGTATCTTGAATTGAACACAATTTGCATCATCTTGGTAATTCTTTTCATCATCTTGCTTGTTGCCGTTTGCTTTACACTATTCACGGGAATAAGCAGTATGCCGGAAATCGTTCGATATGACAACGAAAAATTTTATTTGGATTTATCGACCGACCCTCCATTGCGGAAACCTTTTCCAAATCTAAACGACGATTCCACAACATCTATATCCGTGGTTATTCCCGCTTACAACGAAGAAAATCGTCTGCCATCAATGTTAGACGAATGCGTGGATTTTCTCGAAAACCGGTCTAAAAAAGACGGAGAATTTACATACGAGTTGATTATTGTAGATGATGGGAGTTCTGACAACACCACTAAATTGGCGTTAGAATACGCCAAAACGTACGGATCTCAGAAAATTAGGGTGCTTACGTTGATGAAAAATCGAGGTAAAGGTGGAGCTGTCCGACTCGGAATGCTGAGTGCCCGCGGAAAAATTTTGCTTTTTGCTGACGCTGATGGTGCTACTAAATTTAGTGACATTGAGAAACTTGAGAAAGAAATGTCTTCGTCAAGCGAAGCAAGCGATAACTTGATTGTTATTGGTTCCAGAGCACACTTGGAAAAAGATGCCATTGCATCACGTTCCATTTTCAGAACCTTTTTAATGTATGGTTTTCATTTCCTAGTGTGGCTCTTTGCTGTTCGGACAGTTCGTGACACACAGTGTGGGTTCAAGCTGTTCACGCGGAATGCAGCAAGGTCTCTTTTCTCAGTGCTACATGTTGAACGATGGGCTTTTGATGTCGAGTTGCTGTACATAGCAGAAAAGAAAAACATGCTAATCAAAGAGGTAGCTGTTAATTGGACTGAAATTGAAGGGTCTAAGCTGGTGCCCTTTTGGAGCTGGCTTCAAATGGGAATTGATTTGATACTGATATGGTCAAAATATCAGTTGTGTATTTGGAGAATTAATGATTCCAAGAAAGAGTCATGAGGAACACAAAATCTAACTGCAAAGGACTCAATTATATCAAATTTCAAAGGACCAATTGTGTCATCATGTGATCAGTTTTTATATTTTGATACACTAATCAATGCTATCTGGTACTATCTTCCTACAGTTGGTACTACCTTCCAAATTTCAACGTTTTGTAAAAAGAATTATCTATATTTGAATGTTTTCAGAAGAACACTATGGTCAGAGTACAAGTGAAACACTTAGTCAAAGTTATGAAGACATGAGTTTTTGTTAACTTTCCTAGACCAGAATGTGGTGATCTTTAGTCTCGTGTTAAAGTCCACTAAGTCATTTTTTTCTTTGTATGAAGATTAGATTTCTTGAGAAACACTTAGTGAGTAGAATTTTTCCTCTGTGTTTTCTCAGATTATGTTTTTTGACTATTATTTTCACTTGTAAGCTGACAGTGTGGATTTTGTTTAGTTTAGTGTACAATTCACACAAGTGAGAATGACAGATAAATATTTCTTGTGAACAATTATTTTATAAATTCTACTTACCAGAAGGTAGATGAATCAAAACAAAAATATGCATATAAAATTCATATGATACTTTTTTATGTTAATTTTTACCTTGTTTTAGTTTCAACCAAAAGTAAATTTTATAAAATCTAAATAAAAAGATCACTGAAAACTAATTTTAAGATCCAGAAAAACACATTTTTATATCTTTGTAATACATTTGTATTACACACAAGGATTGATGTGCAGAGTTGTAAATTTGTTGTTTCTGTTCACTTACTGAGGATTAACCTCAATGCATAAATTGTTATTTTGTTAATTATTCAACTATTGTAGATATTTGTATGTGTACAAGAGAATAACTAATGAAAGTTATATATGTTGATGTCATAATAGTCGTAAATAATTCCTTATCGAACTAATGATTACGTTACCTTTTATGTTTAAAAATTCACAAATTTTAATTTAGTTTGGATATAAGATCATATGTAAATATAGAAAATAACTGTTTAGAGTTGCTCTTTTTAAATAACTTTTTAATCAAGATAAGCATTTAATTTAAACTGAGGCCTTAGAAAACCATAAATGTACTCTGCAATTTCTCTTATATGTATTGATTCATAAAAACTATCTTGTTCTCTTACAATTTATTTATTAAATTTATGTATTTGACTTTTGATATTATTTTGTGTTTAGATTTTTTTTATTGATGGTTATTACTATTGGAAACCTGTCGGTACTCTCTTACAACATTTGAAAATTTCTACTACCAATATTTCTTTAATTTTAAAGCATACATATAAAAATTCTCCCACAACCGATTGCCTCAGTATTGTCTTGGGTTTTGCATATGGGGTTATTCTCAGAATCAAGCATACAATGGTTTCAAATTATAAGCACCCTTAATTTTTTTATCAGTTAAAAGTTCAACTTATCAGAAACAATTGATAATGAACATATCACACCCCAACAAGAAAAATGACACAACTCAAAATTTCAGAAACATCAACTTAAAGAATACTAGAACACTTGTATTGAAAAAGTATATGCTTCTTTTAAATTTTAGGTAAGTATTTATGGTGGTAATTTCTATTATATTCTATAGAATAGTAATATAACACGCTGGGGCACCCCATACATATTTTTCAATGACATAACATCAAAATTTTTATTTTTTGACGAATCACTTTTCTTGTTGCGGTGCGATATTTAGAATATAATTGTTTTGAATCTAAATGTCGGTACTCACTAACTTTGTGCTTGTTATGAAAAACAATTAAATTCACAAAGATACTTTCATATGCTACTTAAATAAAAGCTACTTAATCTAGTAAAACTGCATATGCTCTACATTCACAAATGACTGGGCTGACGTTTGTGTGTTACCTGCTGCGAAGCAACTTGGTAGTTAGTTGGAGGATGTGCTGGTTTAATTCCACCTTGGGTGTATTTCTTGTTTCTGTGTCAGTGAAGCTTTCCTTGTTTGTGTGTCCACTTATTTGACATTGCTTAGCTCAGCTTGGCCCCTGTGGCATAAAACCTAACCAAGTTCACAAC
The DNA here is from genome assembly GCA_947359465.1 of Metellina segmentata. Classification (NCBI taxonomy): domain Eukaryota; kingdom Metazoa; phylum Arthropoda; class Arachnida; order Araneae; family Tetragnathidae; genus Metellina; species Metellina segmentata. The sequence continues at coordinate 90,980,998 of OX375876.1, forward strand.
TGAAAAACTCTTAGACTGACGTCAAACATTGCCAAGTTGAAAACACTCTTGCTGCTATACCATTGTACTTCTATTATGGTACTGTGAAGTTCAAAGAATATTTGGAATATAAAATGATGTTCTAATTAATTTTTGATACAATAGAATGTTTGAAATTACTCTTGAATAGAACATTTCTGTACTTCTATTATGGTACTGTGAAGTTCAAAGAATATTTGGAATATAAAATGATGTTCTAATTAATTTTTGATACAATAGAATGTTTGAAATTACTCTTGAATAGAACATTTCTAATAAAAAGTTAACAACATTTAAAAATCGTCAATGAGTAATGATGAAATTGATTTTTAATTAGAATGGTGACATTCATAAAATCTTGCAACCTTGTATTTTTATTCCATGTGTGATAACTACCAAATTTTAAATACAGGTCTTATGCTTATAGTCTTGCTCTTAGTCCACTTAAGGTAAGACGAGTGGAAGTGATTTATTTCTCTTGTTTTAGTTTTCAACATGTAATAACTGATATTTTGTTTGTGTATATTCCTTTGATATATGTGTTATTAAGGAAGTAAAGACAATTTTATATTAAGCCATCATGAAACAATGTTAGATTGGGTTACTGAGGCATTAAATGTGAAATAAAATATTTATTCCCTGCTACAAATAGTTATGATTATTTTATCTTTTAAATGATGTTTCAAATTTTTGTTATGATTTGTATTTTACATGTATTGACAACAACGATAGTTTACCGAATATAATTCAGTAAAAAGTATTTATATTATGAGCAAATGAGATGCCCAACTTGAATAGTAGTCATGTTTGTCATCCAGTATGTCCATATTTGACTCAGTTTAAGTGCATAGATGCTGGTGGTTTATTCTGTTAGGAGTAATGGTAGCTTATCCGTTGGGTGCTGGTAACTCAATTAGCTCTTATTATGCTAAAGACTGAAGAGGACAATCAGGCATTAGAAATGATATGATAAAGTATTTTAAGCATTGAAATAGATGGTTATAAAATTTCACCATAATATTTATGTTGCTCTACACCAAACTGATAGTTGTTTATCACACACAATTCAGTTAGTAACAGTAATTTTAGTTTTCTTACCTATTGTACAGTGAACGACGCAAGAGATTCCTGCAGCTGCACTTGTTAGAACCTGCATAAGACAAATGTGTACAAATACATGCTAAGAATAATGAAGATGAAGAGAGAGACAGAATTTCCAAGTTAGACGTTATAAAGAAGCATGATTTAAAAAGCAAATTGAAAAACTTTTCAGCTTGACAAGCTGAAAAGTTTTAGCTGAGTTATTGCACTCGACAACTATAAGGTTACATAGAAATTACATATTCGTTTAGTGATTATATTTAATCGTAGTTCAATATAATCATTTCAGTCTTATGAATATGAATTGGATTTTGGGGTTTTATGGTCTTATGAATATGAATACAGCCATTAAAGAACAATGACAGTCTACAGAATGAAAAATGATTACAGTACAGTGTCGACATTATCAATATGAAACAAAAATAAACAGCACTAATCTAATGTACATACACTAATAAACTATACAGTACCAATATTCCTAAACTAGTATTTTTCTGCTAATATTTCAATAAAATCTTCAATGAGCTTATAATCTAACCTGAAGGCAATGTCTGCTTCAATCGAAAAAACATCAAGTGAAGAAAGCCTTTCTTGAGTCATTGTTGTGCACAAGTAATTTTTCATAAGCTTCAACTTGGAGAAACTGCTCTCTACTACGACCGTGCTTACAGGAATTGTCAAAATTATTCTCATATTTATGAAGGTTTTCGGATACAAGTCTGGGAGATGATTTTCCACACAGCACTTAAAAAAAAATCCCGAACATTATAAACTACTGTTGGAATATTGTTTTTAGTATAACAGTTGGAAAGTTGTCTTTCAAAATTGTTAATTCCAAGTTCTCTTTTATCCATATTTTTCAGAACAATCAAATTTCCCAAGAATCCAAAACGACTTTCGTGTTTCTTTAGTGCTTTAAATCTATCTCCAATGCCAACTATTATTCCATCGATAAGACTTTAAAACAGTTTACTCTAAAATGTTGCTGTGCAGTAAGTGGCCCATCTCGAGCTTCAGTCAAAACAATGAAACTCTTTAAAATGAAAGGGACTATCCTATTGACTTTTCTTAATAAACTTGAACACAGCTTTGATCGTTACATCAAATCCCGTTTTACGGTATTTTTCAATCCATTGAAAGAAGTTATTCAAGTAATCAATAGAAGCAGTCACGTGATTTTCTGAAGATTGTCAAACTTTACTAATTTTGGTAATTCGAAGTAGTAGATACATGCAAAGAAACAGTGAAATCGTGAGTGAACATTTCAGTCAATATGAACATAACGTCTGCGGTAGTGGTGTCTTTATCAAAGCCCCTACTTTTTCCAATCAATTCAAGATTGGGAATCCAGATTTCTGCTCAGTTTTCAGATTTGAACTTATTGCTATCGAAGAGGGATTAAAACTGAAACCTCGTATGATGATGTTTGGATCTTGACAGACAACCGCAGTGTCATTCGGCAACAGGATAAAAATCGGAGATAGAGCTTCACTTTCGATACTGGTGAGATCCTCAAATATCTTTCTCAACAACTGAGGTTTACTTTCAATGGGTGCCGTCCCATCGGAACTTTCTGTAAATGAGACCGCTGATGTTCTGGTCAAAGAAGGAGTCTCTCTTCCTCTTACTTCACACGATGCTTTAACATACCTTGAAAACTACTCGAGAAGGAAAATCTTAAACCAGCATTCATGGAAGACCCCTCCGTCACACGCGTGGTACGATAGAAAATCTCCTGGTGGTGCCCTTACTGTCAAAGGCGACAGATGGATGCAGACCGCCATTTAAAGATTTGCTAGTGGAGGTGTTACTTTTATCCAGTAGCAAAAATCATATCCTATCTGCTCCAAATGCAATTCTGCGAAAGCCTCTCCAGACCACCTTTTGAATTGCCTGGGGCTTGCCAAGGAAATATCTGTAGCAACCATTTGTTTGTTTTTGACTTCATCGTGATTTTGGGTCTATTGAACCTGCGGCTAGACCAGGTGGAAATATTTTGCAAATATATATTATGTCGAGAGAGAGTTCTTCACAAATTAATCCTTTATTAATAACTACTCACACAATTCGTAACATAATCCATCAGCGTTTTACTTGTGTAATAAATCCATGAAATCAATGCTACATTAGTTCATAGGAGTAACCAGGGGTTGTTGGGGGTTCAACTCACCATTCAGTTCGTCGAACTAGTTAGTCAAATTTGTTAAGGACGAGCAATCGGAGCTTAAGCTTTATTGCTATTTAAACTAAATAATATTAAATAAAAATTATTTTACTCTCAGGATTTTTATTTACTTGATTTTTATGTTTAATTTTTAAAATCTGTATTTTGAAGATCCAACTAGGAAAATGTATGTATTTACCACACCAAAAACTGATTAATTTCGTCCAAATGTAATATTTAATGAAGTTCTAACAAATGATGCTTTTTGCTTCAATAATGTTAATATATTGTGTTGTTACTGATTTAATATATTTTGTTTCTCAAAATTTAAAAACATCTGGTTTGGATTAACCAAACTCTCGGATTAACGGTGTGTGTGTGTGTGTGAGTGAATTAGCAGAGTTTTAGTGTAATTCAAGAGTGTCCTTAAATAATTTGTTGTTAAACCAAACAATTTATTTCTCATGTATGATACAATAAAACAACATTGTTTAAAATGACTTAATTGGAAATTAAAGTGACTAACATTTGCTAGATGCAAAATATTTAATAATTTTATCAATGTACTACGCAAAAATGTATTAACATATCATGTGATTTTTTACAAAAAAATACAAAAATATCCCTGAGAGGATTTCAGAAGCTTCACTTTTTGATTTGTGTGCAGTCCATAATTCTAGGGATTAACCCCTCCCTCCACATTCCTCAACCCTATTCACGCCTCTGAGTACTACAAGGGTCTGCGCGAAAGAATTTTCGATACTTACTGGTCAATGAATAGGGAGGTCTTTGTTGGTTCATTTCCTTTTCGACGTACTTTTATTTATTACTAATTAAATTTTACTAGTTTCACTTTATAATCAGTGTTTCTTAACATCCTACATATTATTAGAAGTCTAAATTCCTATGGGACTCTTTAAAGCGGCTTGATTGATTACAATGCAATCAGACAAGCCATTTAGCACCTTGATTTAGCCCTGCTATCATTCTGCTTTATTAAACGTGTTAGAAAAGCAATATGGGACCGATCCCGTGGCAATTTCTCTTCTTGTGTCAGCTAAGAATTCGTGATTCATTTTGTTACAAACAGGAGTACCGCATCACATCTTCTTAACTTTTGCTTTAGCAAATGTTTGAGTATTAAAATTAACATTGCGAAAGCATCATTACAGTTTAAAGGTAAGGCATATTTGATGCAATAATGTTAGAATTTAAATAATGCTTTCGCAAGACGAATATTTTGCTAACAAAATTTCAATAGAAATGTTTCTGTGGAAAGTATAAGTTATTTTTCATGTTGACATTACAACATTGATATTTCTGTTTAAGTTACTTCCAACACTGATAAATGATTGCATATCTTAATCGCATAACTAATATTATAGTTGCATGTAGTACAAGTATAAAAAGTACAGTAAAAATTCCCAAATTCCGAATCCTCCGGACCTCGGCCATCCCGCATATCGGACTTTTCCGAATTTCGGATTACTTCCATTTTTTGACAAAAAACCTTAATTTAAACTACCCCGTCACGAATTTTTCGTTTGGGGGGAAAAAAAAAAGAGAAGAAGAAGAAAAAAAAAAGAGATATATAAATAGATAAATATAATTTAAAAAAAAAAAACCATTTTTAATACAATGCTACAAATTTTACTTGCAAATCTTCTAATTTTTCTGTGTGGTATTTTCTTTAAAAATGTCCGTTTTGTGTGTAGTTTCATCATTTAGGTTCAGTTTAAACTCCTTGCATTTTAAAAAATGTCAGAAATATGTAAAAGTGTGAGGCAGAAATAAAAACCGCCGGTTAGCAAAACTTACGGATTTTGTACAATTCCAGATTTCGTACTTTGTACTGTAAAATTAATACACTTTGAAAAAAATTATGAGCACTCATTGGTGGTAGAGTCAAAATCGTAATAGAGAATTTTTTTAGCGATGTTATTCAAGCAAATTAAATTTAAATCTAAGAAGTTCAGAAAAAAAAATCGCCTTTTTAATATCTAATTGAAAGCTATTGTAACCTTTAAAATTCACATTAATACTATATGGTAAATACTGTATACAAAATTATGATATTTAAAACGAAGTATTAATTAACGAATATTTATAAATTCGTTTAAAAAATGTACATTAATTATTTTAATATATATATACCGTTACATATTACAAGTAAAAATAGTGAATATAGAATTAAAAGTTAAATAAAAAAAACATTTTAAAAGGAAAACAAATAATTCTTGAGTAATCTACCTTAAATTCTATTCTGTATTTATTTTTATTGATAATATTTAATTTCTTAAAATAATTTTAGTAACTACAGAGCTTATTGAAGACTTCTACTTATTTCATTAAGAACTAACTGTTGTATGGTAGCGCCATCTATCGGCATATTGAATCACTTAAAGAAGCAAATTGAAAGATGCTGTCCCAACTTCCCTCTAACCCTACTATATATATATATATATATATATATATATATATATATATATATATATATATATATATATATATATATATATATATATATATATATATATATATATATATATATATATATATATATATATATATATATATATATGTATATATATATATATATATATATATATATATATATATGTATATATATATATATATATATATAAACCATGCTCTACCTTGCAACGGTTGCTTCTTAATGAAATAAGTAGAAGTCTTCAATATGCTCTGTAGATACTAAGATTAATTTAATAAATTAAATTAGTATCAATAAAAATAAATCCAGAATAGAATTTAAAGTAGATTACTCAAGAATTATTTGTTTTCCTTTTAAAATGTTTTCTTTTTTATATTCACTATTTTTACATGTAATATGTAACGGTATTTTTGATTGTGTTAGTAAAAAACAAAGAGCAGCTAGACTACAAAGTGTGGTCAAATTAATATTCATGCACATAGGCGTAATAGGGTTGTTGAATGGGGATCCCCCATTCAGTATATCGAACAAGGTAGGCAAATTTTTTAGTGACGAGCAATCGGAGCTTTAAGCTTTATGGCTATTTAAACTAAATTATGTTAACAAAAAAACAAAAATTTACGCTCATATTTTTTATTTACTTAATTTTTTTATGTTTAATTTAGAATACGTTTTTTGAAGAACCAACTAGGGTTTTTTGCCACGCCAAAAACTGATTAATTTCGTCCAAATGTAATATTCAGGAAGTTTTTGTGACTATTTTTCCATTGTGTTTAATATAATGATAATCAAAAAATCTAAAAGTATATTCATTCTAACGAATGAAGATTTTTATTTCAATAATGTTAACATATTATGTTGTTACTGATTTAATATATTTAGTTTCTCAGATTTTAAAAACAGCTGGTTTGGATTAACCAAAATCTCATACAATAAAACAACATTGTTTAAAATGACTTTATTTGAAATGAAACTGACTAACATTTGCTAGACGTAAAATGTTAAATAATTTTATCAATGTACTACGCAAAAATGTATTGATATATCATGTGATTTTTAAGATAAAAATACGAAAATGTTCCTGAGAGGTGTCCAGATGCTTCACTTTTTGATTGGTGTACAATCTATAATTCTCCGGACTGCATATTACCAACCTTTACTGGAGTAGAAGACATGGGGAAATTTTAAGCTAGCTGATTCGTTGGTTTCACACTGTCGTCTATGACGTCACTATGTGACGCCTTAAATAGTACGTGATTCCTTCACGTGGACTCGCTACGAAGTTTCTAGTGAAAGCCGGCAGCAAACGAAAGCAACCTAGATTTTTGCCATCTCTAATTAAATATTTGGTATTACTTTAAGAAATACTTTTTTTGGGTTTCAATAGGGCTTTTGGTATGACTAAGTAATTTTTTTAATAAATTATTTGTATTGAAGGATGAATTTAGCACCTACTGATCACATTTTTAATTACTCGTATGGTTTTATGATGAAAGTGATTTAATGACAACTGAAGAAATACTTAGCACAATATTTCTTCGAATTTTTAAATGTTTGCGAAGCAAAAAAATCTTTATACTGCTTCATGTCAATCGTAAGTACTATTTTCACAAAACATCATGAATAAACATGTTTTTTGTTTATTCATGTTTTCATACAATATGGGAACCTTGATTATCCAATTTATTCTGTAATGCAAGAAAATTCCGTGCTTTTTAGTAAATATCCTATTAAGAATAAAGAGCTTTAAAGTTCCGAAAGTTCACACATCCCATACAAGTCCGTGCGAAGAAATTCATCGCCTACGCAAGTCAAATCTGGAGATCCGCAAATTACAACACCCTCAGAACCATCTCCAAAGCCAGATAGTTTCAGCGAAATACCGAAAAATAAGACACGATTTTAAAATTAACTCTCTTAAAACCCACATAGCAAAACATCTGGAACATAAATAACGAATCCATACAACAGATCCCCAGTAATAACGGAAAAACTTCCGTTTCCGCCTTCTATTCTGCTCAAGGACCCAAGTGTCCTTTAAATTTCGAAAATGGACTGTTTTTAAATTGTGCGTGTAGAATTTATACTGGAATTAAAACTGCATTTAAACACAAAACATTTATGATTACAATTACGAGTACACGGCACAAACCGTTGAACTATCGCTTGGCATAATCATCTGAAAACTATCGCTCTCTTTTTTTATTAGTATTCTATTTTCAGTCAAAGCAGTTTCAACTTTTTTGTGTGCTAACAATGCAAATAAATATTGATACTTCTCACATATGCGCAGTGCGCACTATGAGTGCGGGACGTCATAGATCACGGGTTGAGAAACCAATGAATCAGCGAGCTTAAAATTGAAACAAACGAATCAGCGGGCTTAAAATTTCCCCATGACTTCTATTCCAGTAAAGTTTGGTAATATGTCTCCGGACTCTCTCTCTCTCCACATTCCGCAACCCTAGTCACACCTATGCCTCTCAGTACAACACTGTTAGCTACTACAAGGGTCTACGCGTGAGAATTCTCTATACTTACTGGTCAATGAATAGGCAGATCTTTGGTGGTTAATTTCCTTTTCGACATACATTTATTTATTACTCAATAAGTTTTAATTGTTTCAATTGATAATCTGTGTTTCTTAACAGCTTACATACTATAAGAAATCTAAATTCCTAAGGGACTCTTAAAAGCGGCTTGATTGATTACAATGCAATCAGACAAGCCATCTAGCTCTGCAGTCATTCAGCATTTTTAACGTGTGAGAAAAGCAGTATGAGATTCATTACGTGGAGATTTTTTTCCTCATAAGGTTTTACTCCTCGTTCCTTAAAAATTGTCAGAAAGATGTAAAAATGTGAGAAAGAAAATAAGCGCCGGTTAGCGAAACGTCCGGTGTTTGGACAATTCCGGATTTCTGACGTCTGGATTTGAGACTTTGTACTGAAAAAAAATTACACTTTACAAAAAAAAATTATGAACACTCATAGGCGGAAGAGTCAGAATCGTAATACAGAAATTTTGCTGATGTGCTTCAAGCAAATCAAATTGAAATGTAAGAAGTTCAGAACAAATCGACGTTTTAATTTCTAATTTAATGTGTTGTAAGCTTTAAAATTCTTCTTGAAGTCATCTAGTAAATATTGCATAAAAAAATTATAATTTTTAAAAACCAAGTATTAAGTAACGAATATTTATTAATATAAACAATGTATAGAAATTATTTTAATATATCAAATTTATTCTTCCCCCTTTTTAATGGGATACAGTCTATACTTAACGCGAGAACCACCCTCACCATTCAACAACCCTATTACGCCTATGTGCACGGACATCGATCAGACTGTGTGCAACACATATGCCTATGTGCAACACATATTCGATCAGACTTCGCACTCTAGCTGCACGTTGTGTGTTTTACAAACACAAACATAAATACCGTTACATATTACATGTACAAATAGTGAATATAGAATTAAAAGATAAATAATTAAAAAACACTTTAAAATGGAAAACAAATAATAAAACTTACCATTCTTGAGTATTGTACCTTAAATTTTATTCTGTATTTATTTTTATTTCTATGAATATAATTTATTTCATTGATTTTTTTAAACTACCGAGCTTATTACCGACTACTGCTTATTTTATTACGAACTAACCGTTGCATGGTAGAGCCATCTATCGGCATATTGATCACTTAAAGACGCACATTGTAAAGATGCTGTCACAATTTCCCTCGAACCCTAATGAAAAGCCATTTTCAGACCTCAGCAGTCGTACTTAGGTCGCGCCAAGAAGGAATTTAGACTGCGGTCAGAACAGCTAGTTGTACCTTCCGTATAAGATTCGTGGCAATAAAGACTTTAGACTACTGCCGGTACTGCAGTTGTACCTTTAAATTTCTAAGAAACGAGCCTGTTATATACCTATAGCCGTAGTCAAAAGTAGACCACGGTGTTGTTCTAGTGCGACGTTAATAAAAATACCTCTCTGAGTTCCTATTGCCTCATTGAACTTAAAAATTGTATTTGATAATTTATTTTGAGAGTATATGCACCAATGTAGTTTGAAAAAGTCCTTCCTGTGTAAAGATACGTATTTTAATTAACTTTGGCAGTAGAGCAATACAACAGGGTTGACGAGAGTCATAATATTCAAACCCACAGGGACAGATCCGAGAACACCACAATGTAATTTTAAATTCTGTGCAAAGATGGAGCTTTGAATGCTTTTAAAATAGTAAGTGACTAACTACAGCTATCGTTAAACAAATTATACTAATTATTAGAGTTACTAAACACATACATACATAACCCCCATTCTTTTGAGAAATATTTTGCAAATATTTATTATGAGTTTTTCACAAATTAATCCTTTATTAATAACTACTCAAACTCATCATAACATATTACATTAGTGATTTACCTGTGTAATAAATTAATGAAATCAATGAAACAATCGTACATTAGTTCATAGCAGTAACCAAGGGGAGTTGAGGGTTCAACCCCCCATTCAGTTCGTCGAACAAGATAGTCAAATTGGTGAACGACGAGCAATCAGAGCTTAAGCTTTATGGCTATTTAAACTAAATTATGTTAAATAAAAATTAATTTTACGCTCATAATATAAATAATTACACGTTTTTATATATTTGATTTTTATGTTTAATTTATAATATGTTTTATGAAGAACCAATTAGGAAAATGTATGTATTTATCACACCAAAAACTGATTAATTTCGTCCAAATGTAATATTTAATGAAGTTCTAGAGACTATTTTTCTATTATTTTTAATTTAATGATAATCAAAAAATCTAAACGTATGTGCATTCTTACGAGTGATGCTTTTTATTTCAATAATGTTACTATATTTTTTTTCTCAAATTTTAAAAATAGCGGGTTCGAATTAACTAAACTCTCAGATCAACGAGGTGATGGGTGAATTAGCAAGGTTTTAGTGCAATTCAAGAGTATCCTTTTCTAATTTGTTGTGTCTTAACCAAACAATGTGTTTCTCATGTATGATACAATAAAACAACATTGCTGAAAATGACTTTATTTGAAATGAAAGTGACTAACAGTTGCTAGACGCAAACTATTTAATATTTTATCAAGTACTACGAAAAAACGTACTAACATATCATGTGATTTACATAAAATTACAAAAATGTCCTTGAGAGGTCTCCAGCTGCTTCATCTTTTCATTGGTGATCAATCCATACTTCTTGGGATTCCCTCCCCCCCCATTCATCAACCCTCGTCACGCCTATACCTCTGAGCAGGGCCGCCAATAAGGGGGGGGGGACAAACAAAACAAATGTTGAGGGGCCAAGACGTTTAATGGGCTCGCGGCCCAATGTTTGTTCAAGAAATTATCTGCCTCATTTTGAGGCTATTTTCCGAATTTGACAGAAGAAAAAAAATATATCGAACAGCAAATATTATTTTTAAGACCTTAAAACAACCCCGTACAGGTGGTCTCACATTTTCACCAGTCTCCGGTCTACGACAACGGCTAGTTGGTTTACATACCACAAGGAGTATTGAAATAGTAAGCACGTTCTTCAACTTTAATAAACCAGCTTTACAATTTCTTTAGTGCGAGCCCATGGCGATGGGAACTGCTTCTAAAATACACTGATGGTATGTCTCTACACGGTCTTTGTGAGACTAGATGGAGTGCAAGAATTGTGAGCCAGTGAAACCTATATCTGAAAAACTACCTGACGTTTTAAAGGCCCTTCAAAATGTTAAAAATCAGTAGTTTATCGCCAGAGGAAACGGCGGAATTGTAAATGGATTCCTCAATTATTTTTCAAAATTTGAAACTTTTTAATTCAGTTAAATATTTGGAAGGACATGCTAGAGCAATTTAATACAAGAAATTTAATCCTTCAATCATAATATATCTCCCTTGAAATCGAAATGAATAACATTAAGACGTTAACTGAAACAATAGATAAAGATTTTAGAAAACAATGGCCTGTATAAATAGAGCTAAAGAGACAGCTTCTATTATGGGTATAGATAAAGAATTCCCCCCCCCCCAAAAAAAAGGACGGAAAAGGAAGCTTTTTTTCGAAAAGGGAAGCTTTTGAAGTGGAAAGAGAAATCCCTAAAGTATTAGAAACCGAAGAAACAAAATTCAAAAGTTCAGTTTTTGGTATTGTAATCAATAAAATAGTTTCTCAGTTAGAATCAAGGTATGAGCAAATGAAAAAACATATGCAATACATTCGCGAAGACCGTTCGCGAAGCTACTTTTTCACATTAAGTTAAGTTAGAAAATAAAGGTCTTCCACTCTCCCTTTAAATGATATCTATAGATTAAAATTGCAATCTATTTTCCCAGAACTTTGCATAGCTTTAAGAATTTGTTTCTCTTCCCATCACTGGCTTCTAGTGAAAGGATTCAGTAAACTATTTATAATCAAAAATCATTTACGATCTACTTTGGGCCAGGAAAAATTTGAATCATCTTAGAATATTTTCAATGGAGCATGAACAGGCGTGCAAAATGAGCTTCCTTTTTTGACGGCATCGATAAATTCATTAATTCGAATAGAAGTATTAATGCTCCCTCGTCAGTACTGCAAAAGTTTTCGGAGTTTTGACTAGTCTTCAGCGTCCAAGGTATGTTTTTGCATGAGTTTCTTACAATCTTTTTATACAGATATTTATTATAGTTTTCTGATTATACTTCATTATCCTTATCGAAGTCCTGCTCGATCGCAAAGTGGCCATACTTCGGGTTTTAGGCGTATGACACATATACATAGTTAATTCCATAATTACTTATCAGTTTATTATTAATTTAATGTGGTTTGCTTGTACATTTATGAAGTTGGGTATTTGTAAATGTACGGATACTTGGGAAAATGAAACTTCCTACACAAGGAAAAAACTTATGGGCCCGCGAAAAAATTTTGTCGGGGGCTCTTGAAATTTATGGGCAGCTCTGTTCTGAGTACTACAATGATCCACCCAAACGAATTCTCGTTACCTACTCGTCAATGAATAGGGAGATCTATGGTGGTTCATATTTCCTTTTCGACATTCCTTTTTTTTTATTAATCATTAAGTTTTACTAGTTTCACTTTATAATCAGTATTTCTTACCTGCTTACATATTATTAGAAATCTAAATTCCTAAGCGACTCTTTAAGCGGCTTGATTTATTACAATGCAATCAGACAAACCATTTAGTTCTGAAATCATTCAGCTTTATTAAACGTGTTAGAAAAGCAATATGAGATTCTTTCCGTGGATATTTCTTTCCTTGTCAGATCAAGAATTCTTCATTCATTTTGTTACAAACAGGAGTACCTGAGCACATTTTCCTTACTTTTGCTTCAGCAAATATTTGAGTATTAAAACTAATATTGCGAAAGCATCATTACTGTTTAAAGGTAAGACATATTTTATGCAATTATATTAAAATTTAAATAATGCTTTCGAAGATGACATTTTTACTTAAAACAATTCAATAGAAATGTTACTGTGGAAAGTATAATTTATTTTTCTTGTTGACATTACAACAGTGATATCTCTATTTAATTGCTACCATCACTGATGAATGATTTCATATCTTAATCTGATAATTAATATTACAGTTGCATGTTGTTATGTACAGTACGAAGTTCAAAATCCGGAATCCTCCGGACCTTGGCCAATCCGGATTTAGGATTATATGCATTTTTTGTCATAAAAACCTTAATCTAACCTCCCCCACTCTCACGAATTTTGCGGTTGTAATCGTAAAATAGCAGATGCATAAATAGGAATAATTTTTAAAAAAGGAAAAACAAACAAACATTTTTAATACAATGCAACAAATTTTACTTGTAAATATTCTAATTTTTCTGGGTGATATTTACTCTGAAAATATCTGGGTTTTTTTTGGCGTTGTTTCATCAAATAGGTCCAGGTTTAACTTCTTGTTCTTTAAAAATTATCAGAAAAATGTAAAAAAGTGATAAAAGTAAAAAAAAATAGACCCCGGTTAGCTAAAAGTTTGGATTTTGGACAGTTCCTTAACTACGACTTTCGGATTTGGGACTTTGTACCGTATACACTTTTTAAAAAATTACGAGCACTCATAGGCGGTAGAGTCAGAATTGTAAGACAATTTTTACCGATGTGCTTCAAGCAAATCAAATTTAAATCTAAGATGTTCAGAAGAAGTTTACGGAAAAAATCAACGTTTTAATTCCTAATTTATATGCATTGTAAACTTAAAAATTCACCTTAATGTTATCTGGTGAATATTGTATAACAAATAATTATGATTAAAAAAAAAAAACAAGAATAAATTAACGAATATTTATTAATATAAATAATGTATAGTAATTATTTGAGTATATCTAATTTATTCTTCCCCCTTTTTAATGGGGTACAGTCTATACTGTTCGGGAGGACCACCATCCCCATTCAACAACCCTATTACGCCTATGTGCATGGATACAAATTCGAACACACTTCGCACTCTAGCTGCACATTGTTTTTTACAAACACAATCAAAAATTCCGTTACATATTACATGTACAAATAGTGAATGTAGAATTAAAAGATAAATAATAAAAAAACACTTTAAAATGGAAAACAAATAATAAAACTTACCATTCTTGAGAATTGTACCTTAAATTTTATTCTGTATTTATTTTTATTTCTATTAATATAATTTATTAAATTTATTTTTTCAAACTACCCAGCTTATTGCCGACTACTGCTTATTTCATTACGAACTAACCGTTGCATGGTAGAGCCATCTATCGGCATATTGATCACTTAAAGACGCACATTGTAAAGATGCTGTCACAATTTCCCTCGAACCCTAATGAAAAGCCATTTTTAGACCTCAGCAGTTGTACTTAGGTCGCGCCAAGAAGGAATTTAGACTACGGTCAGAACAGCTAGTTGTACCTTCCGTATAAAATTAGTGGCTATAAAGACTTTAGACTACTGCCGGTACTGCAGTTGTACCTTTAAAGTTCTAAGAAACGAGCCTGTTATATATCTATAGCCGTAGTCAAAAGTAGACCACGGTGTTGTTCTAGTGCGACGTTAATAAAAATACCTCTCTGAGTTCCTATTGCCTCATTGAACTTAAAAATTGTATTTGATAATTTATTTTGAGAGTATATGCACCAATGTAGTTTGAAAAAGTCCTTCCAGTGTAAAGATACGTATTTTAATTAACTTTGGCAGTGGAGCAATACAACAGGGTTGACGAGGGTCAAAATGTTCAAACCCACAGGGAAAGAATCGAGAACACCACAATGTAATTTTAAATGCTGTGCAAAGATGGATCTTTGAATGCTTTTAAAATAGTAAGTGACTAACTACAGCTATCGTTAAACAAATTATACTAATTATTAGAGTTACTAAACACATACATACATAACCTCCATTGTTTTGAGAAATATTTTGCAAATATTTATTATGAGTTTTTCACAAATTAATCCTTTATTAATAACTACTCAAACTCATCATAACATATTACATTAGTGATTTACCTGTGTAATAAATTAATGAAATCAATGAAACAATCGTACATTAGTTCATAGCAGTAACCAGGGGGAGTTGATTGTTCAACCCCCCATTCAGTTTGTCGAAGAAGATAGTCAAATTGGTGAACGACGAGCAATCAGAGCTTAAGCTTTATGGCTATTTAAACTAAATTATGTTAAATAAAAATTAATTTTACGCTCATAATATAAATAATTACACGTTTTTATATATTTGATTTTTATGTTTAATTTATAATATGTTTTATGAAGAACCAATTAGGAAAATGTATGTATATATCACACCAAAAACTGATTAATTTCGTCCAAATGTAATATTTAATGAAGTTCTAGAGACTATTTTTCTATTATTGTTAATTTAATGATAATCAAAAAATCTAAACGTATGTGCATTCTTACGAGTGATGCTTTTTATTTCAATAATGTTACTATATTTTTTTTCTCAAATTTTAAAAATAGCGGGTTCGAATTAACTAAACTCTCAGATCAACGAGGTGATGGGTGAATTAGCAAGGTTTTAGTGCAATTCAAGAGTATCCTTTTCTAATTTGTTGTGTCTTAACCAAACGATGTGTTTCTCATGTATGATGCAATAAAACAACATTGCTGAAAATGACTTTATTTGAAATGAAAGTGACTAACAGTTGCTAGACGCAAACTATTTAATATTTTATCAAGTACTACGAAAAAACGTACTAACATATCATGTGATTTACATAAAATTACAAAAATGTCCTTGAGAGGTCTCCAGCTGCTTCATCTTTTCATTGGTGATCAATCCATACTTCTTGGGATTCCCTCCCCCCCATTCATCAACCCTCGTCACGCCTATACCTCTGAGCAGGGCCGCCCATAAGGGGGGGGGGGACAAACAAAACAAATGTTGAGGGGCCAAGACGTTTAATGGGCTCGCGGCCCAATGTTTGTTCAAGAAATTATCTGCCTCATTTTGAGGCTATTTTCCGAATTTGACAGAAGAAAAAAAAATATATCGAACAGCAAATATTATTTTTAAGACCTTAAAACAACCCCGTACAGGTGGTCTCACATTTTCACCAGTCTCCGGTCAACGACAACGGCTAGTTGGTTTACATACCACAAGGAGTATTGAAATAGTAAGCACGTTCTTCAACTTTAATAAACCAGCTTTACAATTTCTTTAGTGCGAGCCCATGGCGATGGGAACTGCTTCTAAAATACACTGATGGTATGTCTCTACACGGTCTTTGTGAGACTAGATGGAGTGCAAGAATTGAGCCAGTGAAACCTATATCTGAAAAACTACCTGACGTTTTAAAGGCCCTTCAAAATGTTAAAAATCAGTAGTTTATCGCCAGAGGAAACGGCGGAATTGTAAATGGATTCCTCAATTATTTTTCAAAATTTGAAACTTTTTAATTCAGTTAAATATTTGGAAGGACATGCTAGAGCAATTTAATACAAGAAATTTAATCCTTCAATCATAATATATCTCCCTTGAAATCGAAATGAATAACATTAAGACGTTAACTGAAACAATAGATAAAGATTTTAGAAAACAATGGCCTGTATAAATAGAGCTAAAGAGACAGCTTCTATTATGGGTATAGATAAAGAATTCCCCCCTCCCCCCCAAAAAAAAGGACGGAAAAGGAAGCTTTTTTTCGAAAAGGGAAGCTTTTGAAGTGGAAAGAGAAATCCCTAAAGTATTAGAAACCGAAGAAACAAAATTCAAAAGTTCAGTTTTTGGTATTGTAATCAATAAAATAGTTTCTCAGTTAGAATCAAGGTATGAGCAAATGAAGAAACATATGCAATACATTCGCGAAGACCGTTCGCGAAGCTACTTTTTCACATTAAGTTAAGTTAGAAAATAAAGGTCTTCCACTCTCCCTTTAAATGATATCTATAGATTAAAATTGCAATCTATTTTCCCAGAACTTTGCATAGCTTTAAGAATTTGTTTCTCTTCCCATCACTGGCTTCTAGTGAAAGGATTCAGTAAACTATTTATAATCAAAAATCATTTACGATCTACTTTGGGCCAGGAAAAATTTGAATCATCTTAGAATATTTTCAATGGAGCATGAACAGGCGTGCAAAATGAGCTTCCTTTTTTGACGGCATCGATAAATTCATTAATTCGAATAGAAGTATTAATGCTCCCTCGTCAGTACTGCAAAAGTTTTCGGAGTTTTGACTAGTCTTCAGCGTCCAATGTATGTTTTTGCATGAGTTTCTTACAATCTTTTTATACAGATATTTATTATAGTTTTCTGATTATACTTCATTATCCTTATCGAAGTCCTGCTCGATCGCAAAGTGGCCATACTTCGGGTTTTAGGCGTATGACACATATACATAGTTAATTCCATAATTACTTATCAGTTTATTATTAATTTAATGTGGTTTGCTTGTACATTTATGAAGTTGGGTATTTGTAAATGTACGGATACTTGGGAAAATGAAACTTCCTACACAAGGAAAAAACTTATGGGCCCGCGAAAAAATTTTGTCGGGGGCTCTTGAAATTTATGGGCAGCTCTGCTCTGAGTACTACAATGATCCACCCAAACGAATTCTCGTTACCTACTCGTCAATGAATAGGGAGATCTATGGTGGTTCATATTTCCTTTCCGACATTCCTTTTTTTTTATTAATCATTAAGTTTTACTAGTTTCACTTTATAATCAGTATTTCTTACCTGCTTACATATTATTAGAAATCTAAATTCCTAAGCGACTCTTTAAGCGGCTTGATTTATTATAATGCAATCAGACAAACCATTTAGTTCTGAAATCGTTCAGCTTTATTAAACGTGTTAGAAAAGCAATATGAGATTCTTTCCTTGTCAGATCAAGAATTCTTCATTCATTTTGTTACAAACAGGAGTACCTGAGCACATTTTCCTTACTTTTGCTTCAGCAAATATTTGAGTATTAAAACTAATATTGCGAAAGCATCATTACTGTTTAAAGGTAAGACATATTTTATGCAATTATATTAAAATTTAAATAATGCTTTCGAAGATGACATTTTTACTTAAAACAATTCAATAGAAATGTTACTGTGGAAAGTATAATTTATTTTTCTTGTTGACATTACAACAGTGATATCTCTATTTAATTGCTACCATCACTGATGAATGATTTCATATCTTAATCTGATAATTAATATTACAGTTGCATGTTGTTATGTACAGTACGAAGTTCAAAATCCGGAATCCTCCGGACCTTGGCCAATCCGGATTTAGGATTATATGCATTTTTTGTCATAAAAACCTTAATCTAACCTCCCCCACTCTCACGAATTTTGCGGTTGTAATCGTAAAATAGCAGATGCATAAATAGGAATAATTTTTAAAAAAGGAAAAACAAACAAACATTTTTAATACAATGCAACAAATTTTACTTGTAAATATTCTAATTTTTCTGGGTGATATTTACTCTGAAAATATCTGGGGTTTTTTTGGCGTTGTTTCATCAAATAGGTCCAGGTTTAACTTCTTGTTCTTTAAAAATTATCAGAAAAATGTAAAAATGTGATAAAAGTAAAAAAAAATAGACCCCGGTTAGCTAAAAGTTTGGATTTTGGACAGTTCCTTAACTACGACTTTCGGATTTGGGACTTTGTACCGTATACACTTTTTAAAAAATTACGAGCACTCATAGGCGGTAGAGTCAGAATTGTAAGAGAATTTTTACCGATGTGCTTCAAGCAAATCAAATTTAAATCTAAGATGTTCAGAAGAAGTTTACGGAAAAAATCAACGTTTTAATTCCTAATTTATATGCATTGTAAACTTAAAAATTCACCTTAATGTTATCTGGTGAATATTGTATAACAAATAATTATGATTAAAAAAAAAACCAAGAATAAATTAACAAATATTTATTAATATAAATAATGTATAGTAATTATTTGAGTATATCTAATTTATTCTTCCCCCTTTTTAATGGGGTACAGTCTATACTGTTCGGGAGGACCACCATCCCCATTCAACAACCCTATTATGCCTATGTGCATGGATACAAATTCGAACACACTTCGCACTCTAGCTGCACATTGTTTTTTACAAACACAATCAAAAATACCGTTACATATTACATGTACAAATAGTGAATGTAGAATTAAAAGATAAATAATAAAAAAACACTTTAAAATGGAAAACAAATAATAAAACTTACCATTCTTGAGAATTGTACCTTAAATTTTATTCTGTATTTATTTTTATTTCTATTAATATAATTTATTAAATTTATTTTTTCAAACTACCCAGCTTATTGCCGACTACTGCTTATTTCATTACGAACTAACCGTTGCATGGTAGAGCCATCTATCGGCATATTGATCACTTAAAGACGCACATTGTAAAGATGCTTTCACAATTTCCCTCGAACCCTAATGAAAAGCCATTTTTAGACCTCAGCAGTTGTACTTAGGTCGCGCCAAGAAGGAATTTAGACTACGGTCAGAACAGCTAGTTGTACCTTCCGTATAAAATTAGTGGCTATAAAGACTTTAGACTACTGCCGGTACTGCAGTTGTACCTTTAAAGTTCTAAGAAACGAGCCTGTTATATATCTATAGCCGTAGTCAAAAGTAGACCACGGTGTTGTTCTAGTGCGACGTTAATAAAAATACCTCTCTGAGTTCCTATTGCCTCATTGAACTTAAAAATTGTATTTGATAATTTATTTTGAGAGTATATGCACCAATGTAGTTTGAAAAAGTCCTTCCAGTGTAAAGATACGTATTTTAATTAACTTTGGCAGTGGAGCAATACAACAGGGTTGACGAGGGTCAAAATGTTCAAACCCACAGGGAAAGATTCGAGAACACCACAATGTAATTTTAAATGCTGTGCAAAGATGGATCTTTGAATGCTTTTAAAATAGTAAGTGACTAACTACAGCTATCGTTAAACAAATTATACTAATTATTAGAGTTACTAAACACATACATACATAACCTCCATTGTTTTGAGAAATATTTTGCAAATATTTATTATGAGTTTTTCACAAATTAATCCTTTATTAATAACTACTCAAACTCATCATAACATATTACATTAGTGATTTACCTGTGTAATAAATTAATGAAATCAATGAAACAATCGTACATTAGTTCATAGCAGTAACCAGGGGGAGTTGATTGTTCAACCCCCCATTCAGTTTGTCGAAGAAGATAGTCAAATTGGTGAACGACGAGCAATCAGAGCTTAAGCTTTATGGCTATTTAAACTAAATTATGTTAAATAAAAATTAATTTTACGCTCATAATATAAATAATTACACGTTTTTATATATTTGATTTTTATGTTTAATTTATAATATGTTTTATGAAGAACCAATTAGGAAAATGTATGTATTTATCACACCAAAAACTGATTAATTTCGTCCAAATGTAATATTTAATGAAGTTCTAGAGACTATTTTTCTATTATTGTTAATTTAATGATAATCAAAAAATCTAAACGTATGTGCATTCTTACGAGTGATGCTTTTTATTTCAATAATGTTACTATATTTTTTTTCTCAAATTTTAAAAATAGCGGGTTCGAATTAACTAAACTCTCAGATCGACGAGGTGATGGGTGAATTAGCAAGGTTTTAGTGCAATTCAAGAGTATCCTTTTCTAATTTGTTGTGTCTTAACCAAACGATGTGTTTCTCATGTATGATACAATAAAACAACATTGCTGAAAATGACTTTATTTGAAATGAAAGTGACTAACAGTTGCTAGACGCAAACTATTTAATATTTTATCAAGTACTACGAAAAAACGTACTAACATATCATGTGATTTACATAAAATTACAAAAATGTCCTTGAGAGGTCTCCAGCTGCTTCATCTTTTCATTGGTGATCAATCCATACTTCTTGGGATTCCCTCCCCCCCCATTCATCAACCCTCGTCACGCCTATACCTCTGAGCAGGGCCGCCCATAAGGGGGGGGGGGGACAAACAAAACAAATGTTGAGGGGCCAAGACGTTTAATGGGCTCGCGGCCCAATGTTTGTTCAAGAAATTATCTGCCTCATTTTGAGGCTATTTTCCGAATTTGACAGAAGAAAAAAAAAATATCGAACAGCAAATATTATTTTTAAGACCTTAAAACAACCCCGTACAGGTGGTCTCACATTTTCACCAGTCTCCGGTCAACGACAACGGCTAGTTGGTTTACATACCACAAGGAGTATTGAAATAGTAAGCACGTTCTTCAACTTTAATAAACCAGCTTTACAATTTCTTTAGTGCGAGCCCATGGCGATGGGAACTGCTTCTAAAATACACTGATGGTATGTCTCTACACGGTCTTTGTGAGACTAGATGGAGTGCAAGAATTGAGCCAGTGAAACCTATATCTGAAAAACTACCTGACGTTTTAAAGGCCCTTCAAAATGTTAAAAATCAGTAGTTTATCGCCAGAGGAAACGGCGGAATTGTAAATGGATTCCTCAATTATTTTTCAAAATTTGAAACTTTTTAATTCAGTTAAATATTTGGAAGGACATGCTAGAGCAATTTAATACAAGAAATTTAATCCTTCAATCATAATATATCTCCCTTGAAATCGAAATGAATAACATTAAGACGTTAACTGAAACAATAGATAAAGATTTTAGAAAACAATGGCCTGTATAAATAGAGCTAAAGAGACAGCTTCTATTATGGGTATAGATAAAGAATTCCCCCCCCTCCCCCCAAAAAAAAAGGACGGAAAAGGAAGCTTTTTTTCGAAAAGGGAAGCTTTTGAAGTGGAAAGAGAAATCCCTAAAGTATTAGAAACCGAAGAAACAAAATTCAAAAGTTCAGTTTTTGGTATTGTAATCAATAAAATAGTTTCTCAGTTAGAATCAAGGTATGAGCAAATGAAAAAACATATGCAATACATTCGCGAAGACCGTTCGCGAAGCTACTTTTTCACATTAAGTTAAGTTAGAAAATAAAGGTCTTCCACTCTCCCTTTAAATGATATCTATAGATTAAAATTGCAATCTATTTTCCCAGAACTTTGCATAGCTTTAAGAATTTGTTTCTCTTCCCATCACTGGCTTCTAGTGAAAGGATTCAGTAAACTATTTATAATCAAAAATCATTTACGATCTACTTTGGGCCAGGAAAAATTTGAATCATCTTAGAATATTTTCAATGGAGCATGAACAGGCGTGCAAAATGAGCTTCCTTTTTTGACGGCATCGATAAATTCATTAATTCGAATAGAAGTATTAATGCTCCCTCGTCAGTACTGCAAAAGTTTTCGGAGTTTTGACTAGTCTTCAGCGTCCAAGGTATGTTTTTGCATGAGTTTCTTACAATCTTTTTATACAGATATTTATTATAGTTTTCTGATTATACTTCATTATCCTTATCGAAGTCCTGCTCGATCGCAAAGTGGCCATACTTCGGGTTTTAGGCGTATGACACATATACATAGTTAATTCCATAATTACTTATCAGTTTATTATTAATTTAATGTGGTTTGCTTGTACATTTATGAAGTTGGGTATTTGTAAATGTACGGATACTTGGGAAAATGAAACTTCCTACACAAGGAAAAACTTATGGGCCCGCGAAAAAATTTTGTCGGGGGCTCTTGAAATTTATGGGCAGCTCTGCTCTGAGTACTACAATGATCCACCCAAACGAATTCTCGTTACCTACTCGTCAATGAATAGGGAGATCTATGGTGGTTCATATTTCCTTTTCGACATTCCTTTTTTTTTATTAATCATTAAGTTTTACTAGTTTCACTTTATAATCAGTATTTCTTACCTGCTTACATATTATTAGAAATCTAAATTCCTAAGCGACTCTTTAAGCGGCTTGATTTATTATAATGCAATCAGACAAACCATTTAGTTCTGAAATCGTTCAGCTTTATTAAACGTGTTAGAAAAGCAATATGAGATTCTTTCCGTGGCTATTTCTTTCCTTGTCAGATCAAGAATTCTTCATTCATTTTGTTACAAACAGGAGTACCTGAGCACATTTTCCTTACTTTTGCTTCAGCAAATATTTGAGTATTAAAACTAATATTGCGAAAGCATCATTACTGTTTAAAGGTAAGACATATTTTATGCAATTATATTAAAATTTAAATAATGCTTTCGAAGATGACATTTTTACTTAAAACAATTCAATAGAAATGTTACTGTGGAAAGTATAATTTATTTTTCTTGTTGACATTACAACAGTGATATCTCTATTTAATTGCTACCATCACTGATGAATGATTTCATATCTTAATCTGATAATTAATATTACAGTTGCATGTTGTTATGTACAGTACGAAGTTCAAAATCCGGAATCCTCCGGACCTTGGCCAATCCGGATTTAGGATTATATGCATTTTTTGTCATAAAAACCTTAAACTAACCTCCCCCACTCTCACGAATTTTGCGGTTGTAATCGTAAAATAGCAGATGCATAAATAGGAATAATTTTAAAAAAAGGAAAAACAAACAAACATTTTTAATACAATGCAACAAATTTTACTTGCAAATATTCTAATTTTTCTGGGTGATATTTACTCTGAAAATATCTGGGTTTTTTTTGGCGTTGTTTCATCAAATAGGTCCAGGTTTAACTTCTTGTTCTTTAAAAATTATCAGAAAAATGTAAAAATGTGATAAAAGTAAAAAAAAATAGACCCCGGTTAGCTAAAAGTTTGGATTTTGGACAGTTCCTTAACTACGACTTTCGGATTTGGGACTTTGTACCGTATACACTTTTTAAAAAATTACGAGCACTCATAGGCGGTAGAGTCAGAATTGTAAGAGAATTTTTACCGATGTTCTTCAAGCAAATCAAATTTAAATCTAAGATGTTCAGAAGAAGTTTACGGAAAAAATCAACGTTTTAATTCCTAATTTATATGCATTGTAAACTTTAAAATTCACCTTAATGTTATCTGGTGAATATTGTATAACAAATAATTATGATTAAAAAAAAACCAAGAATAAATTAACGAATATTTATTAATATAAATAATGTTTAGTAATTATTTGAGTATATCTAATTTATTCTTCCCCCTTTTTAATGGGGTACAGTCTATACTGTTCGGGAGGACCACCATCCCCATTCAACAACCCTATTACGCCTATGTGCATGGATACAAATTCGAACACACTTCGCACTCTAGCTGCACATTGTTTTTTACAAACACAATCAAAAATACCGTTACATATTACATGTACAAATAGTGAATATTGAATCAAAAGATAAGTAAAAAATAAAAAAAACACTTTAAAAAGGAAAACAAATACTTATATATAACATTCATGAGTATTCTACGTTAAATTTTATTCTTTATTTATTTTTATTGCTATTAATTTAATTTATTAAATTAATTTTTGTAACTACAGAGCTTATTGTCGACTACTACTTATTTCATTACGGTTGCGTTTCCTGAGCGTACGTCTTCTGAGCGGCCTGACCAAAAACGTGTTTTGAGCGGTCAGGAGTGGATCAGCCTATTCAGGGCGTGTTCGGAACGCGTTCTCGCCAACTTTTCGAGGGAACGGGGAGGTGTTAAAAAAGAATGGGGATTGGGGGGGGGGTATAGGGAGAAAGGGACCGTTGTTATAGTGAAACTTTGTTTTAAAGGTCCCACTTCGTATATATTTACAGGTCCTTTATATTAGCAGTTAGTTAGAAAGTACTACGTATCAATTATAGATATAGAGATAGATAAATGTATATATATATATATATATATATATATATATATATATATATATATATATATAATGTTAATTTTGTACAAATTTCGATCTTTTGTGAAAAAAACTTTTTTTTTAGCAAGTTTCAACGAAAAGAGGCAGATTGAATTGGGTCGGATGGTGTAAAATTTATTGATTTTAGATAGTTAACTAGGTAGGTAGTTTGTTAATTAACGTCGAACTGGAGTAACACAACGGGCTATTGACAACATTTTGGAATTGATCCTGAAGGGAAATTCGAGGACAACACCTCATAATAATGGTCAGATGACACAACAGCAACACCTGCGCTGGCACCCCACTCTCCAAACTTCCATACCAAGCCAACGTGAGGACATGTGTGGCTACGTCAAATTTAACGTGCTCCAGGCTCCGTTTGCAATGGTCTTTGTCTGGATCAAGTTTCGAATTCGTTTCCCTCCGGTTACTAATTCGATGCCCAACTGACCTACCACAGTCTCTAGATATTTAACTAAGAGTTAGCTAGAAAATGAATATCAATGTGTGCTTTTCTAGAAAATTTTGAATTTTAAGGTTTTTGGAAGTTTTTTTATTACATTGCACCCCCCCCCCCCCACACACACACACCATTTTATGAATGATAATATGTTGTTTCTACTATTCGGGTACAGAAATATGCATTGGAAAAGCATCCCCGATTTCATTATACCTTCAAAGGGGTAAATGGTTGAGGCTGAAGGTAGAATGGGAATACAATATTTTACAAATAAACCTAAATTAAAGATTTTTTAAGTGGCACATTGAGAAAAAAAAAAACAGACCTAAAATTGTTGCATTAAAAATTAACTTATTGTCAAAATTGAAATTTATACATCAATGGGAAGATGAACAACGTATCCATATCAAGAAATCAGTAGTTTTCGATCTAGTTTCAGCTTCGTTCGATTGCATTTCCTTCCGGTCTGTTGGTTAAGGTGTTAGCTTTTAGATAGGTAGGTTCCTGGTTCGAATCCGGGGCAGTGCATGGATATTTGTAAGCATAGGGTGTACAGGCGGCTGGTGCACCTTAAATCGGTCGTGGCCGAAAGTCTTCACGTTGGTTCGTGGGAATCAAGTTTGGAGAGTGGGGTGCAAGCTCAGGTGTTGCCTCTTGCTGTCGTCCTAGGATCTCTCCCTTAGGAGAATGATCCCGGACCATCGTCAATAGCCCGTTGTGTTGCTCTTGTACGACGTTAATTAAAATTACCAAATTACTTACTGGGGTTATAACTTTTATAGTGTTTTCCAGTCATCAGATTCATTTTTAACCTTCTCTTCATTCGTTAGAATTTCAAAAAATTTCGTTGGGACGCCCGCTTGCCCCCCATTTTAATTAAGAATTTTCAATATATTTTTAAGGCAGGCCTCGAAATAGAATTTTTAATACAGGTGCACAGGGTGCACCTAAGTTTTTAAATCAGGTGCACAGGTTATATTTTAGGTGCACATTAAAAAAAAAAACGTTATGTAAGAGTATTAATGTAATGTAAACTACTTTATTAGTTGGGTATGTTTATATAGGTTAGTAGTAGATAGTAAATAAAAATATTTAAACATCTAAATTCTCCCTTCTCTGGCGCACGGCTGTCGCGACAGTCGTTTCAACAGAGCCATCTGGAAAATGTTTCGATCATCGGAAAGTTCTGGTGGCAGAGGTACAAGTAAATTTTCCTCCTGTATAAATCCGTTACGGCCTAGCTATTTCGTTTTTGCATATTGTGTATTTAGTAATTTTAATTACGTTTCTTTAGAGCAAGAGAGGTCGATACTAATATATTGTTCAAACATCAAACTAACATAATTTTATTTTCATGTGCACAGTGCACCTGTGCACCCGGGTATTTCGAGCTCTGTTTTAAGGTATCAATTCAGAAATAGTAAATCTACTTGTAGTTTTTAAATCCGTATAATCGGTAATCACTTTCTTTGAAAATACCTTATTCTTATAATATGAAAATAAATTATTCGATTATTGTAGGTGTTATGGCAATGCTTTGTTGAATCGCTCATTTGATTGATTTGTGTTCGATATAGTTCCTAAATATTTGTTTGGATTGTCACAACAATTATATTTTTCTACTTAAGTGTTAAACAGGAACCCAGGAATTACAGGAATTCAGAACTACTATGAACATTCATAGCTTGACCAAGATTCAAACCCAGAGCCTATTGAACCGAGAGCCTCATCGCTAACTATACGGCAATCGGATGAAATATAGGTATAGTAACACTAGACACGCTAGACAGACTGAAACTTTAACAGCATTCTTCGGTGGTGTTATTTCAAGTGAAACCACTTCCCCATTATAAAGATAAGCACTATTTTCTTAGTTGTGAATGCGTCGGTACAATGGCGGATTAAGCAGTAAGCGGTCGCGTAGGGCCCAGAATACCAAAGGGTCTCGAGGTCTTAACATGTCTTTTCACTAGGTTTAGAGGAAAGTTGTGACAGCGTCTTTGAGTGCAGTGAAAAGAGTTTCTAATACAAGAGGGTCAGCAAGAGCAGATGCTGTATTAGCTATAAAACTTGGTTTCACCCATATAAGGAGGCTTCAACTGAAATTTGTCATTTAGAAGAAGAAAAAAATTACCATAGTGGAGGCGACTTCACTACTGAAGAAAATGGACAATTATGAAACCGCCCTAATGCAAGTGTTATTTTAAATACTAATTTACAAAGAATAAATGCTACTAGTAAATCACTATAATCAGTGAAATGCGAACTATTGGAAGGATCCTAGGATATAGGATTTATCCTACTGAATTCATTAGAAAATTTTATCAAGAATTTCACAGAAAAAGTTGAAAAAGAGGCAACTGATTTATCATGGCTATCATTTAATGTGGAAGATGGACAAATTTGCAAATAACAAAAGAGAAAAACGTTTTTTGATGAAAACAAAGAAGTCGGACACATGAATTTATATTAAGAGAAAATTTCATATTCAATTCATTTTAAGTCTTACTAGCCACTACGTATGGCCAGCACGGCGTTGCCGTGACAGTTCTTTTCGTAGGGTTAGGTGTCACCACAGCTCATAACCCTCGATGATTGCTATGAATTCCAAATTATGAATATTATGAACTATGGTTTACTTTTACAAAAATGACATTTATGTGTTTGTACTTTTGAAGATGAATTTGACCATTTTTTACTATTTCTAAAAGAAGTGGACACCATAAAAACCACACCAGACATCTATCGAGCCGCCAAAGAAATGTCTTGCACATTTCCAAATGTTATTGGAAATGTTTTTTAACAATTCTCTTATCTAATGCGTCAGGGCATCGTTTTTTTGTTTCAAAGCGTGTAAATAATTATTGAAGGAGTAAAGTAGCTAGGGTGAGAAGCCCCACCGGTAGAGATGCCCCACTTGATGTAAATTTGAAACTTTACTCTAGGTAGATCTACAAGTTCCATGAATGTTGCAGTTAGATGTTTGGTGTGCTGTGAAAGTTTTGTTACATCATCTTTTGTTTTCTGCTATCACAACAACATTTCAAGAAAGTACCATGTTTTTTCTACGTTATAAGATTGATGTTGTAGTATAAGGAAGGGGGGTGCACTAGATAATTTGAATGGATTTTTTTTATGTCAGCATAAAAACCTGTTGTCAGGAATTGATCAATCGACTTAAGGCAGTGTATTGCCATATTTGCCGTCTTGTACTTCGGACAGTTGCCCGAGGCATTTCTCTCATATCAATAGGATAGACGCCCCACATACACAGTCCAGTCACATTAATGTGACCACCTGTCAAAAGCCAGAATAACCACCTTTGGCAGAGCGGACCGCTGCGAGACGTGCAGGAAGAGAGTCAATTAGGTTTTTGAAGGTGTTCACTGGGATGTTGAGCCATACCGACTCCAGTGCCGTGGCCATGCGGGACCTCTTGAAGGTCCCGGGCCAGCTGTGGAACATTACGCGGTTGAGGATCCATGGCAATTGTTGCAGAGTGTTTGCTTTCAGACGTTTCACGCCGTATACGCCAACGTCCATCTGTCCGATGGAGCATAATACGCGATTCATCTGAAAAAGCCACCTGTCGCCACTCTGTGGACGTCCAGTTGCGGTACTGGCGTGCAAATTCTAGCCTTCGTCACCGATGAACAGCAGTCAGCATAGGTGCATTAACCAGGCGTCTGCTGCGGAGGCCCATGCGCATCAACGTTCGCTGAACCGTTGTTGAGGATACACTCTTGGTAGCCCCTTGGTTCATCTGGGCGGTCAGTTGCTCAACAGTTGCACGTCTATTCGTCCGAATGCATCTCCGTAGCCTTCGTTCGCCTCTGTCATCTATAGCCCGTGGTGCACCACATGTGCCACGCCGCTGATTTTGGATAGTGCCATTTTGCCATGCACGGTATACTTTTACCACCGCGGCACGCGAACAGTTCACAAAACTAGCCGTTTCTGAAATGCTTCCACTCTTGGCCCGAAAGCCAATAATCATGCCCTTTTGGACGTCGGATAAATCGCTACGTTTCTGCATTACGCCAACGATTGAAATGCTTACCGATGCCCTAGGATATCCTTTATATACACTCCACTGCAATGTGATGCCATCTGCCTTTTGTGATTGATTATTTCACGTTGGCGTCGAAAGTAGGTGGTGGTCACATTAATATGACTGGACTGTGTATATTCGGGGAGATGCCTCTCATACATTTTCAGGGAGAGATGCCTTTTAGTTGTTTAAATTTTAAATTAATATTTTTAAAATCATATTGTTTTTATAGAATATCATTATATTTGTAAATCGTTAAAGTTTTTAATGCAAAATTAAATTTATTGAAAATTTAAATTTATATTATAAAATCAAATGTAAGATATAATTTGCAAGATATAATTTGAGGTTTGGTTAAGTGGTTAAGGAGGTAATAATAATATTGTGTATTTTTTTGTTTATAATTAATTATGAGTCTTCAAATTTTGTTATTATTATTATAAATTTGAAATTTGTGCATAATTAATTTTTTAACTCTGGGTTACATTAAAATAAAATTTAAATTTAATTTAGCAATGGGAAATCTTTTTTTATGTAATATCCATCGTAAATTACCTATTAGGTATTTTAAAGTTTTGGTTTGAAATGAATTAAATTTACAATTTCTTGATACAATGCTTCTTGTTTGTCCCAAGAACACAACCAAGAAAAACAGTTGAAATCCGTAACAAGCGCAACAAGGTATCAAAAAAGCTGATGGACAAAATTGAAATGAGAAGAATAAATGTCATTGGACTAGAAGCACGTGATTACTTCATCAGAGCTAAGATAAATTCACGAAGAATTATGCGAAAAATGTAATTATTAAAAACAGTATAAACTAGGCTGTGTTTAGTTTAACTTAAGTGTGTTTTTAACTTCCAAGGTAATATGACGGAATGTTCGATTTCTGAATTTTTGGCATTCAAGTCATATCAGATGTTAAAGAAATTGGAAATTTAGAGAGATAAACTCTAAAATGACTGTATTTTTACTGGAGTAACTACGTCTTCGCTCGCTCTCTTGTGAATAATTCCTCTAGCTGGTGCAAGAGTCATTTATTCTGTGCACGCTATGTCCATATCCCTTTCTTTGAAGACAAGGCATGCCTTTGGCAGTCTCAGCAATATAGAATTCGCTGTTCATATTCAGCTGTAAAGCTGAAGTCTCTGTATTAAAAGTCTGTTTAAGGCTCTCCTAACAGCAGCTATTTATCCTCCCAATAATTGTTATTGATGCATTTTTTGAAAAATAAAAACATTTTAAAATTTTATGATAAATATGCAAATAAATTCAGCAGTGGCGAATCAAAAATTCTCTCCGGAACATTTCAGATATACTTCATAAAGATGCTAAAATGTTACACAAGTACAATCTAAAGTTAAATAAATTTTACTACAATTTTTTTTTTAATAATACAAAACGACATTTTCCTTCTGATTTTGAAAATAGATTAATTACATCATCAGTGCTCAAATTTATCTCTATGAATGCATATTAAGGCCAGGCATTCAGTCGAGTTTTGCCTGTTGAATTCTTTAAATAGGTTTTCAATCGCCTAAGAGTGGAGAAAGTTCTCTTTGGTGTTAATGTTGATAAAATTTGAAGGAGTTTACTAATGTTTGGAAAAAGGTCTTATTGCACTTGAAATAACTTTCAATAGCAGAGTTTGGTTTTTCATTTACCTTTTTCCACTTAGACTGCCAAACGCAAAATTCAGTATTAAAAGTAGCAGGTTGAGGTAGGATTTTTGTATAAAATGTATGCATTCTTCCAAATCCTATGGACTAGTTGCTAGACATCTGCTAAAATCAGTTTTTGTAACGATTAAATTAAATTGTTATGTTTTGTAAATCTGTCACAAAGCTGAAACCTGACATGGTCTTAAAACTGTAAACACATTTAACTTACTATATTCTTCACAAGTTTTAGATGTGATATTTCTCTATGGGTCTGTTCATTCTTGGAAAATCCATTACTACACAATTTTGAAGCACCAATGAAGCTGCTTCAAACATAATTTTAAAGTATTTGTCTGTATTACTGCGAAAATTATCAAGAACAACAAGGACATGAGTCAACATGGTCGCATGCTTCTGACAGATCTGCATTGACCTCTTGCAGAGCTTTACATAGCGGCAGTGTGCACGCAAAAATGTTTTCAGTTACAAACAAAGTTAGCACAAATTTACTGCTTCATCGTATAGCGCACAACAGTAGGTATGCATTTCTAGCAGTCTCAGCGTTAGCTGAAACTTCCAACTTTTCTAGGGCAAGTATTACTGCTGGGTAAAACTCTTTAAGCCGAATAATGCTTTCATGTTTATGCACCCAGCGGGTGTCACAAAAACACAACAGGGTGGTACGTTTTGACTCAGGAAATTTATCAGTTATTGAATCTTTTAAAACTTGAGTGAGTTGGGGCAGAGTTATGGGGAAATGTTGCAACTGTCTGAAGTGTGCCTAAAAAGTCCTAATTAAAGGTGAAATAGATGAATTGCTTAAGGCAAGGTTCAATGAATGAGCACTACAGTGAACATAAAGTGCCATGGGATGATCTTCTTGCATGCAAGCTTGGGCTCCATGCAAATAACCACTCATCGCAGCAGCACCATCATACCCTCGCCTTACCAAAAATTCTCAATTTATGTTATTACTTTTTAAAGAAGAAAGGATAAGTTTGGCTAATCCTTTACCAGTGAGATCAACAGTCGGCAAAAATTCCATAAAGTCTTCCCTAATGTCTCCCTCTTATTCATTCACATATCGTAAGCATATTGAAACTTGTTCTATGTGTAAAATGTCTATCGTTTCGTCTGCCATCGCTATGAAACATTTTGCGGCATTAACTTTTCTAACAATTTCCACAAATCTGAATTAATTTATTTTGAATCAATGGACTTGTATAGTGTACATTTCCGGAACCCGATTCCAGATGTTTTTGCAGCAATAAATCCCAGAAGAAACTCTGAATCTCAGTAAAGCACGGAAATTCCCATCATTAGCATTGCTGCAACTCTCATTCATTTTCATATTTTTTTCTTGACTCAAATTTCACCCTCTTTTTATCTTTTTTTAAAGCCCTCTGCCCTCCCCCCTCCATATGGAAAATTTATTGACATTATATATTTATATTTATATATACATTATATATTTATATTTATATATACATTATATATTTATATATTATATATTGACATTATATTATTTATTTAATGCAGAGGTATGGAGGTAAAATAGTCTTGTACAAAGGAATCCAAATATTCAAGATTTTTTTAATCAATACCCCCCCCCCCCCCCGAATCAAAAGCCTAGTTACGGTTCTGCTTAACAGTGACTGCAGCCTCCGAGTCTCATAGAGTCCGAGCTGTGCATTCACTAAAAGCCCAGTACTTCAGATAATTTCTTGACGAAGCCTTTTATGAAGCAAAACTGTTAACTGAAGATGCCCATTGCCTGACGACAACATTCTGATAAAATACAAGAGTTCTTGAGTTCAACTATGGAAGACAGGAAAAGTCCAGCAGGGTACCTCTAACCCCTTTGTTAGAAAGGCGTAAGCATAGAGGGTGAGTACGCCCATTCTAAAAGACAGAGGGGCCTAAACAGTTCCTTTAGATGGAAAGCACATAAAAGTCAGCTACTAATGCGAATCGTAAAAAGAGACACCTTTGAAAATCAGAGATGCTGAATTCTTTGTGTGCCTTATTTAGAGATAGGAACAACATTAGAGAGAGAATCACATGCAAAAGGAAATTCTTCGAAACACGAGGACACAGAAAAACTTCTTAAAACCAATTGAACCGAAACATCAATCTTCTGCCGACTCAATCGAACAACATTGACCCCCCTATCATTCAAAAACCTCAGGCAATTCACTCTAGACTACAAGAAAAACCATTAACGCGCGCGACGCATCTGTGCTTCCTAAAGGGAATGAAAACGACAAACCTCGAGGTGAAATCTGTTAACGATCTTTTCAAACGGCTCGTTCTTAACAAAAGATCTTGACAAGTTGTTCTTCAGAAAAATTAGCCAGATCTTGTAAGACGAGATATATCATCGTAAATGCTTGGAGAGATAAGTAAATACTTAAAATCCGCTTGTTTTAGGAAATTCCCTTTTACTTTGTGTCATTGCTGGGGATTAGCACTTTAAGTACATATGTCATACATGATAAAATTCATTCAATGAATTATTATATCATGTAATGAATAATAGTTTATAAATAATATCAATTTATGAACCATTACTTTTCTTGAAGATGAATAAATGAAAAAGGTCTTCACGCATGCATCTAGAGTATTTTATGTGAAGAAATATTTTAGGTATCAGAAAACAATTCTTTTGGGGTGAGGTTTTGAGCTCCCAGAGCCATTCACTGGCTTACACGTAACCCTTCCGGAAATGAAACTATCCAATTTTGGGTTCTAAGTTCTCAGATTCTGCAATACAAATGCATAAGGTTAGTCATAAAGAAAACTGAGTTTGTAAATCACTTTTCACCATTGACAGTAGCTAAATATATCAATTTAGAATTTAGCTGGGCATAATAGGAACAGTGAACAACCTTTCAGCAGAATAATTCAAATGTACCTCCCGATTACATAATAACTAAGTTATTATAAATTTAATTTCACTTTTACTTTTGAATATACACAAATTTTATTAACTAACTTGGCCAAAATTCATGCTATTAGCTATTTTGAAAGTTGTGATTGAAAATAAATTACCGTTTTAGTAAATGAAATTTTTACCTCTAATTGGAAAAATATTAAATACTTTTATTTTTATATCTAATCAATAATTGCAGTAATAAGAATTAATGATGTGTGTCGAAGTTCCTTCTGGTTAGCGCCCGTCGGGACAACCCACATAAAGTACGAAGTATTCACA
Organism: Metellina segmentata; assembly: GCA_947359465.1. Classification (NCBI taxonomy): domain Eukaryota; kingdom Metazoa; phylum Arthropoda; class Arachnida; order Araneae; family Tetragnathidae; genus Metellina; species Metellina segmentata. The sequence goes on from OX375876.1 coordinate 91,015,359, forward strand.
AAAATCTTATTTTGAACAAATCTAGCTGACTTAAATACAAATTTGGTTTTACTTTTATAAACACATGAAACTGAAAATGTGAATTCAGTTGACAAGAAAATAGTTTTAACTATTACTTACCTTCAAAAATTTACACAATATTAGTCAATATGCTTGGATGCGAGAATTTCCGTCATGCTCACTATGAATATGGTAAATTATTCACAGATCGTGATGGTTGGGCATATTTCCGTCTGTCGGAAAACGAATTAACGTAATTAAAGTAAGAGGAAACTACTATAAAAATTTACGGTAAAAAAACTTACTGTGCCTCGACAACTTGTAGCATACGGAGACGATGGTATAAGTTATACCTTTAGTGTATTTTGTATTGCAGCCAAGCCCTGGTCTCCTTTAAAGTTGGAAAAAATAACGAGTGAAGTATAACGGTGAAGGGTGTAAAAATAAAGGGTGAAGTGGAACGAATAATTGTGTTTGTGAACCGTTATAAAGAGTTGTAGTTCTTTCTAGAAAACACAAGCTGTCTTTTTTGTCCATATGGAACAGACTATGGGTTCATTAAGATCCAAGTCCTTCTCGTTGTCTTTATGTGCACCTATACAATCCTTACCATCTTTATAACGGTATATAGTATATTACTAAATAACTTTATGGTATATTCACTAAAGTACGTTTAATTGTTAATCTCCTCACTAGATGGCGCTGCCAGTCGTTCAAGGCCTCAACCCAATTAATTAGAAAATTAATTATTCAAAATAAAAATTAAAACCATAATCCCACCACTCTAAAATATACACAATTCCATTTCTACCGCACTGCATTAGTACATTTGAACACCGCTCCCTCACATCTCGATAGCTCAACGATTAGCCTTTCTGCTTTGATACGAATCCGAGAAAATCCTTTTTAAATTCCAAATAATGTGGTTGCTCATCCCAACACCAGATGGCGCTACCTGTCATTCATCTCTATAACATATCAACTACGATATCACTACAACATGTCAACAAAATTACGTCATCGTGTTACTCCAAAATGAAAAAAACGTCTCCCCTCTTCTTATTACAAGGTCTTTAAGTAATACATTTCTAAATGATTAGACAAAATGAGTTTTGATGATACAAAAAATGGTAATGGTAATTTTAGTTAATGTCGTACTAGAGCAACACAACGGGCTATTGACGACGGTCTGGAATCAGTCCCTTAAGGGAAAGATCCGAGGACAACATCTCGTAATTTTGAACCACGGTCAGATGACGAAGCAACACCTGAGCTGGCACCCCACTCTCCAAACTTCCACACCAACCCAACGTGAGGACTTTCGGCCACGACAGATATAATGTGCACCAGCCGCCTCTACACTATACGTTTACGAACATCCATGCCCGGACCCGGATTCGAACCACGAACCTTCCGATCTAGAGGCTAACACCTTAACCACTATACCGGTTGGTCGGCGATGCATATAAATGATTGAACAATTAATTACGTTTTAAAAGTAAGAAACTACACTGTAGAAATTAGAGGTAGGTAATTGATAAACGTCGCACTGAGACAACGCAACGGTCTATTGACAACGGGCCGGGTTCAATCACTAAGGTAAAGATCCAAGAATAACGTCTCATAATTTTGAACCACGGTTAGATGAAATGTCAACCCCTAGCTGGTACCGTATACTCTCCAAACTTGCACTCCACGCCAACGTGAGGACATTTGAGGCTCTATGCCTAAATGTCTTCTATTTCTGGTCTTGCTCACTATCCTGCTTTACCAGTTAAGGAGGCGGAGGCTTTCGAGTGGACGACCAACACAGTTGTTCTGAAAATTGTGTGTTTTACTTGGCATGACTCGAGAAACAGAATCTCCCATTCTGTCGTAGTGATATCACACATCTCCTTTTTTCAAATCGAAGACTCCGGGAGCAGAAAGTGCTTGAAACTGCGACTTACGTCGAAGAACAAGCAAAGTTTGAGCAGAACAATTTTTCCTTAATTTTTATCCAAATTTTGGCAGTTTTTTTTTCAATTATAAGTTGCGATGTTCTGCAGTTCAAAGCGCGCTCCTTGCCACACCTTTATTTCTTCTCTAGCTACGAACAACCTCCCTATACCGTACATGTGTCATAGCAAATAACCACAAGCACTTTATAAATAACACATCTTCTAGGTCAATGACAAAATATTTGACTTCAAAAGCTATCGACAAAATTGCAAATTCTGAAAGTTTGCCTTGTTTTTAAATAAAATAAGTTAATTAATTTTGATCTTTCATTATAAATATGTAATATATATTTGACCGATAATTGAGTTTTGCGTCTGTTTTCAATTTAATAGCAGTTTTCAAAATTCGGACAAAATGCGTACAGAACAATTGCAAGTGCTTGGAGTTTGCACTGAATATAATTCCGCTCCTGGTTTGAGGACCTTTCTAGACAATGACTAATCTGTTATGCCCGTTATTCAGGTGGTGCAGAGGGGAGGGCTGCCTCCAAGAAGAAGAAGAAGCCCCAATGTACGACAAAAATGTAGTTTGACTGAATCGAGTTTCGAACTCGCAACCTTCCGGTTGCTAATCGATTGTTCTTCCAACTGGGCTACCAAAGCCCGTAGAAATTATAGATTTGATTAATTTTGGATTTGAAATTCACTTACTTGATTAAAATCTGACATGGTTGTTTTAATGCTAAATTCACAACTATGAGGATATGTGGAATTGGTATATCTCTAATCTTACAAATAATAACCTATTCATGATATACTTCATAGTGAAAGTGATTAGAGATATTCAGTTGTTTGGAAGAAAATAAACTTTTCATCTAGAAGAAACGTTTTCCCGTGGAGGAAGGAGCAATACACATAACTAGGGGGCCCGCATCCTGCTCGCTAACGCTAGCCAACCCCCGGGGTATTACTTTGCAATCCTCATGGGTTCGCTGAGCGAACCTTACTCGCTTCGCTCGCATTAATGAAGACATGTGTCATAGAATAAGGGATTATTTACAAAATATGGTACTCCAAAAAAATATTTTTCAAACATAAATTTGTAGTACTGCAGAAAAGTTATACAGTACCTCTGGAATCAGAACTCGAACAATTTTGAATTCAAATGAAAACGTTGAGCAAATTTGGACTCGAAATGTGAATTGTATGGAAATCTACCTTGGAAATTGTTACTCAGCATGTTGTTTGTATATCAGCTACAGCTCGACTAAGATCTATATATTTTCAATACAATTTCATCCGATGACGCTATAAATTCAATTGAGGAGCAAGGCTTCGTGGTAAACAAACAATCGTACAGTGTTGCCAAAATTCGATAACAAATAACGTCTTTTTTGCGTGCCACATAAGAGAATTATATATATAGATTTGAGTGTGACGTAGTGAACGGAATAGTGTGCTACAAACGACGAAGCAGCCAAAATACAGTTGAAAGGGCTATACAGAGGCTGTTCGCACATTTTTTATACGATTTTGGTTAGCGGTAATAAAAAATCGTTTGCTGCAAAAGAAATAATTGCAGTTGTACTATGTTTTTAAAAGTCAAAATTATCGTCTGCGGCTTGAGAGGTATGTTTTTATTCAAAATGGCGTTTTTCACGAAGCAGTGGTTCGAAGGCTATATTTATGCTCTTTCCGAAGAGAAATATTCATATTCCGTTATCCAAAAACGATGTGAGAGTCATGGTTTTGTGATATCTAAAGCGTCGATAGGTAATATCGTCAACAAGAAAGGAAAAAAACGTCAAATTGGAGCCTCAAGTGGGACAAAAATTCCAAACAAGTATCCAAGGAAGAAACGGACATCTTCGACTATTGCAAAGGTACGTTGTTTAATGTTAAAAGAAAATCCCCCTAGTCAAAGGACAGTTGCAAAATCATTAAAATGCTCAGTGTCCACTGTAAACAAAATGATAAACGTTGATTTAAATCTTAAGAAAGCGAAAAAACGCAATGTGCATCGTCTTTCTCCAAAGCATATCGCTGAACGCAGGACACGCTGCCGAATTCTACATGAGAAACACTTATCCAAAGAAAAATGGAAAAACATTGTCACATTGTGTATTAAAATGATTGCAGCAAAAAAAAAGAAGAGGTATTTATTATCATAAAAGGGGAGAAAAAAATTTAGTACTTGGTTCACAGAATCGAAGAAAGTTTTTCTAAAGGATTCATGATTGTTGCTGGTTTTTCATATAATAGCAAGTTAAAAATAAAGAGAGTGGAAAAAAGTGTCACGATTAACTCCAAATACTATCAGGAACATATTTTATCGCCAATTTTTCTGAATGAAATACCATCGCTTTACCCACAGTGCCATCAATCTGTGGAACTCCATCAAGACAAAGCTAGCACTTACACATCAAAATTCACTGTAAATTCCCTAAAAGAAATAGAAAAAAAAAACAGGTATCAAGGCCATACCCTTCACTGATATCCCTACTAAATCTCCCGATGTATCACCCATGGATTTTTGTGCTTTCGGACTTTTAAAATCTGCATTATCCAAACGTCGTCCCACAACCCTTACAGGACTCTGGAAAGCTGTTCAGGAGGAATGGGATAGAATACCTCTTCTGACACTTCAAAAGGCATTATTATCCTGGAAATTCGGTGTCGAAAGATAATTCAGAATAAGGGCTATCAAAGAGAACATTTAAAACACAAGAATTTTATGTAATTTAGTTTTGTGAATACAATATACGCAGTCTAAAAAATTTGTGAACAGCCTCTGTATATACGTAATTAAGCAGGATAGTTTGGTTGTTGGATTTACGTTGCCTTGGAGCAACAAAATGGGTTATTGGCGGCGGTCCGAGAGCAAAAGAAAAATTCGAGGACAACACCTCGTAACCTTGAACCACTGTTGCAGGGGAGGCCAACACCTGAGCTGGCCCCCACTCTCTAAGCTTCCACTCTATGTGAAGGTATTTGTGTCCCAAGGTTGTGAGATCTGGGAAAAGGGAGCGAAGTATCAACTGCCAACTGCAAAGAGGCCTGCCACTGTTCTACCATTATTCTTCAATAGCATCTTTCGAGTCTTTTCTCCTCTCTCATCCCTCCAGTTCAAATCTCCAGTTCAGATGACACTAAGGGGCAATGAAGAAAGGGCGGTTGGACCAGAGGGGAACCTCAGATCCTAACCCATGACCCCGAGCCATTATTACGGACCCTACAGTGGGCATTTCTTCTTCGAAATCGCACAGCCAGCAGCCAGGCACAATGTTAAAAAATGCAGGTGCTCTGCAAGACATGTTCAGTTAGTTGAATTCAGCCACACCTTCTCCATGGCCTTGAGAAGTGATATAGTATACTGAAAAATCCTTCAACAGTGCAATCTGGGAAACATTTTTACGTTCATCTTGGGTGGAACGTCATTTTGAGTTTTGACCACTTGGATGGAATAGCAGAAAAACACTCCTTCTCTAAACGTTCTGAGAATAAAATCATACTGATTGCTTAAACACTTTAATCTAATATCGAACACTTTCATACATAAATCATCTTACAAAAAAAGTGATTTCATACATTTGTTTCGATTTTTCAAAATAAACAATTCACATTTTAAAAATAACGAACATAAAAAAATCAAGTAAACTTTTTAAAAACGAAATGTTCAAAAATAATTTTATGATTGATTGTTTCGAATCCACATTTGTCATTTAGCAAGTTAAATCACAGTTATTTTTCAAGCTCAAATTAATGTATCGGAAAAGAAATAATTTCATTACTTATATTATTATATATATTACTTCTTTATTCCTTTCATCTTTTCACACAAACATATACTTTTATAATTTTCCTGCACACGGTACATACAGATTTTTCACCCAGTAGGAATAACCTTTCAGCTTTGTTTCTCTTGAATTCATTATATGGTGCTGCTTTAGTTAACGGGTAGAGGCATCGAAAACATCAATTAATGACGTTTTATAGTATTTTTTAAATAAACTCTAAACTTACCGGGGGAGAAAGATTTTAAGCAAATGCACTGAATCTTTAAACACTATTCAATGTGGAATAAAATCTCACAACGAAACTTATAACTCAATGTCTGGAAAGATTACACAATTCTTTGTGAGTTTGCGTAGTCTAGAACTTATCTAGTGTCGGCGAGTAATGGAAGAGTGCAATTGTATCGGAAACATTACTGCATTACAATTTGGCTATTGCAGTATAATTACTGTGTTGCAATTTTCTATTCAAGGATCCATACACATATATAATGTTCGAATTCATCTAAAAATAGTTTAAAAAATTTGTTTGGTTATTTCTATTAGTACATTCTTTCGGGATATTTTGGAGTTATTGTTGTATGCTGTTTTAAATAGAACTCTTTTTTTTTTAAATATGAGATTTGCCTATTACCAATGCACATACTTTCTACAAATGGTTTAACATGAATCTAATGATTAAAGAATACATTTTGAACATTATAAATGCATCATATTCTTATTGATGTCAATTCAAATGAGAGAAATCAGAAAAATTTTACTTTCCATGCATTCCATTGATTAGTTAAATTTTTTATGCATGGAGCTTTCTTCTCCACAAATGAAAGAAATATAGTTTTGATATTAATTAATTGTTTTAAGATTTAATTTATGGATTATTGACGCGCATATTTTCTATGAATCTCTAAACAAGACTCCAATAACTGAAGAATACACACACACACACACTTCACTGGAAACCTCTCGAAAATCTAGTACTCCTATCAATATGTTTTAGCGATACTTTCGGAATAACTGAAATTAACAGTTTTTAAATTTGTTTAAATTAAATTACTTTCCACTAAGCCACATAATTTATTCTGTGAAAATTGATTAACCCTTTCAAACTTAAAAAATTACAGCCTATTTCATTAGTTCAAGAACTCTTCCTGCGGTTTGGTTGCTCTAGATATAGTTTTTCATGAAAACTCTAGTTTTGTTCCCCAGTACTCACGCACTTTTCAAACAATACTGTAGGTTCCTGGTTCGAATCCGGGTACGGGCATGGATGTTTGTAAGAGTATGGTGTAGAGGCGGCTGGTGCACCTTAAATCTGTCGTGTCCGAAAGTCCTCACATTGGATTGGTGTGGAAGTTTGGAGAGTTGGGTGCCAGCTCAGGTGTTGCTTCGTCATCTGACCGTGGTTCAAAATTACTAGGTGTTGTCCTAGGATCTTTCCCTTAAGGGACTAATCAACGACCGTCGTCAATAGCCCGCTGTGTTGCTCTAGTACGACGTTAACTAAAATTACCATTACCATTATCAAGCAATACTGTAGCTAATGATTTCCAATTTTGTATAGTTGTCCTCAGATGTACTACCCCATCTTTCTATCTGCGTGTGCCGACCAACCGGTCTGGTGGTTAAGGTGTTAGCCTCTAGATCGGAAGGAGGGTTGCGAGTTCGAATCCAACCAAAGACAAACAAAGGGGGCTGGAGCACGTTAAATCGGCAGAGCCTCAAATGACCTCACGTTTGCGAGGTGTTGAAGTTTGGAGAGTGGAGTACCAGCTCATCTGTTGTCTCATCATCTGACCGTGGTGCTGTTGTCGGATCTTTCACTTCGGTTGTCGATCCCAGACCATTGCCATTAGCCCATTGTGTTGTTACAGTGAGACACTTAATAAAATACCTACCTACATTTCAATTCTGGTTTGATCCGGATTCGGCCGACCAACCGGTCTGGTGGTTAAGGTGTTAGCCCCTAGATTTCAAAAATTTTAAGGAAAGTTTCTGGTTCATATCTGGGTCAGTGCATGGATGTTTGTAAGCGCATGGTGTAGAGGCGGCTGGTGCTCCTTAAATCTGTCGGGGGTCGAAAGTCCTCAGGTTGGGTTGGTGTGTAAAATTGGAGAGTGGGGTGCCAGCTCAGGTGTTGCCTCGCCATCTGACCGTGGTTCAAAATTACGTTGTGTTGTCCTCGGTTCTTTCATTAAGGGGATTGATCCCGGACTGTCGTCAATAGCCCGTTGTGTTGCTCTAGTATGACGTTAATTAAAATTACTATTACCAGTAGCATTCTATCTGCCTGTGTTTGTAAATAGTGTTTTGACAATCTATAAATGATTGTGGAATGAATTGAATGTAAGGTGTTGAAGAATGAACAATGAGCTTTGTTTTAAAGTTCTCAAAAGAAAGTGGATCCATTATTCTGGGGCCGACCAACCGGTATAGCGGTTACGGTGTTAGCCTCTTGAGCGGAAGGTTCCTGGTTCGAATCCGGGTCCGGGCTTGGATGTTTGTAAACGTATGGTGTAGAGGCAGCTGGTGCACCTTAAATCTGTCGTTGCCGAAGGTCTTCACGTTGGGTTGGTGTGGAAGTTTGGAGAGTGGGGTGCCAGCTCAGGTGTTGCTTCATTATCAGACCGTGATTCAAAATCACTAGGTGTTGTCCTCGATTGATCCCGGACCGTCGTCAGTAGCCCGTTGTGTTGCTCTAGTACGACGTTAATTACAAAATTACCAATTAATTACCATTATTCTGGTCTTTGTTTATCCTAAACTTCAGTGAGAATGTCATCCATTGAAGGCCTCCATCCAATATCTCGAGAGAGATCACCGTGGCTCAGTGGGTTTATCCAGTGCTCTAGCAACCTGCGAGTTGTAGCAACACTTTCTATAGGAGGTGTTGATTGTAGGCGGAGCCGGTTGGATTCCTACCTGGATATATTTCTCTCTTCTGTGTCAATAAAACTTTCTTCGTGGGTATACACTCATTGCCATAAAAATTTGCGCACCAAGAAAAAATCGTGCTGTTCGACCAAGAAAAAGTCGAAAAGCTGCAAAAATGAAACGAAATTTTACACATGTAAGTACTGCTTTTGATATAAGTAAGTGATTAGAAAATCAAAGAAAAAGGATCATTTATTGCAGAAAAAATTACAAATGAACGAAAGTTTTAGTACAATGTTGGACCACCTGAGACATCTCGTTCCACAGTTGCTGCAAACGCGCCTCTTGTTCGTCCAAAATCGTAGGGTGTCCAACTTGCCGTCCCAAATGATCCCAGATATGCTCGATTGGTGACAAATCTGGGGATCGAGCAGGCCAGAGAAGGGTGGTAATGCGGCGGAAGCAGTCTTGTGACATCCTTGCTGTGTGTGGCCGAGCATTGTCTTGTTGAAAAATGGCTCCTGGGAGCCATGCTATAAGTGGCATCACATGTGGCTGAAGGATGTTACGGACGTACCGCTGGGCTGTCATTGTGCCATGGATCAATATTAGGGGGTGACCGTGTATGGTAAGCAATTGCACCCCATACCATCAAACTAGCTGTGGGAGCGGTGTGTCGCTGTAAAGCGAAGACAGGATTGAGGCGTTCACCACGGGGCCTCCACACATTTAACACGATTGTCATCACTTCTCAAATTGAATCTGGATTCGTCGCTGAAAACGACCTATTTCCATTACGTTGCAGTCCAATCCCGTCGTGCGCGACACCACTCCAAACGGAGACGTCGGTGAGTGGGTGTCATTGGCAAAAGTAATTTAAACGTAATTTTGCTACCCGGTATCTGGCCACGTGAGAATTAATGTTTACTTTTTTTATTTGATTTAGAATTCCGTGTTTGGGTATTTGAGTTGACTGCGAGATGTTGCGGATATATTTGAGGATTCTCGAGTATTATAAATATGTGTTCTTTTTGTTAATAAATCATTATTGTCTTTGTCAATATCGTTGAAAGTCTTTTGTCGCATTATTCTATTTCACAATATATTCAGGAAGTCGAAATTCAACACGTCTGAATAGATACGTACGTGTTTCTTTTTTCAGAATTTTGTATTTTTTCAAGGATTGGAATTATATTTTTGTTTGCATTATGTGTTCCGGTATATTACCTATTGCAGAAATATTATTTAGAGTTATAATTTAATGATATGTCTATTTCCTGCAAAATATCACTAGACATGGGTAATTTTGTAGCGATATATGTATATTTCGACCAATTTTACTTAAATATTTGATTGAATACGCAATGATGTGAAGAATTGTTTCATAAAAATAAATAAAATAAACAAATCAAAACATGTTTAATTACAATGTGTAAAAATTAAAAAAAAAAAAAAAAAAAACACTATTACACACCGCCGAGCGCTAGCCGGCGCAGCCCGGCTAGTATTTAAGAATATCTCTATACATTAAAAAAAAAAATGTTACCGTCGCCGCCGCTTGTCGCAGAATTGAAAACTGGTTTTTTTTCGCTCAATTGTTAGACGGTTTCCCGAGAAAGTACGGATCAGAAAATTACGAAATTAACATGGTTTGTTCTTCATAGTGTTCTCTGAACAATTTTGAAGATATTTTTCCGATGCGGCTATTAGTTTAAGGTTTATTAAGTGTTAACGTTGAAAAAGCGAAATTTCCTATGCGAGTGAGCAAAAGACGTACAAATTTTCAGTCTCCAGTCGTGATTTTTTAGAGTACCTCTAAACGTGAATTTTTGTAGCTAGTCGATTTTTTTTTTGAAATTTCACTTTGCTTCTTGATGATATTTTTTTTTTAATTCGGAAAATGTTCGTTACTTTTTTGTTAAAACTGTCATGTCTATATCTTATTACAATTAGTTTTAAAATTTAAAAACATCGCAGTATACCTTAGAATGTAATCTTTCTTACGGTACTATTATTTTTGAAATTGGTTAATAAATAAATTCGATGAAATCAAAAGTTGGTTGTACAAATTTCGTATTTTTTAGATCACGAAGCGATTGTGTTCATTCTTAATCACGGAAATTAAGGTTACATTTTCTGACTAACGAGTTTGACAGATGCCCTTGATACTCACTGTGACATCATGCTCGTTTTTTCGCTCGATTCTCAAAGACGGTTTGCCGATTGAGTACAGATCAAAATAATACGAGATTAAATGGTCTATTCAAAATTGTACAGGGAACAGGATGGAGATGGTTTTTTTACTGATGTCCGCTATTAGTTTAGGGTGAATTAAGTGTTAAAGAAAAAAAAGCCAAATAATTTGCGACAGTTTGTAGCGTGTAGCCCTCGCTGTAACGTCATGGATCGGAAAGTCAACGTTTTAACAATGCACTATTCTCCCGTTTCCGTCCCTTAATTACTTCACAAATTCAAACGTTCACTTTCAAACCTTAAGCTCGGAAAAAAACCTTCAGCTCGGAACCTAACTCTTAAAGGAAATCCGTTCCGTAAGACTAAACAATCCATCGGGCAAAAATTCAGAACAGTTCACTTGCAGGCATTTACCCGTATTTACTTCAAATAAGAAAGCCGACAGTTTAAAGACCCTAAATTGTAAATCCTCAAAATAAGCAATGACAGATTTGTTGCGATTTCCTGAATGCCCTCAACTTCAAACGACCTTTCCGTCAGTTGGTCTGGCGCTTCTTGTCCAGCTTGGGACCTAGCGCAATAAAACCCTAACCTTTGTAACATACAATCCGTCAGTCGGTCATAAAAATAAATCGTTTTTCTCAAAACTATCCAAGTGGGCACGCAAAAGAAAGGTGATCGCGGAATCGTATTTTAAAGCGTCAATGTTTGCCGTAAAATACACTTGAAGGGTCCAGAGGTGAAACCACAATACAGCACAGCAATTTCTTCGAAAATGAGATTGTCATCTAGTAGTATTCATTCCTTTTTTCGGGGTAGAACCACTTTAAAACCGTAAAAAAAAGTGGTAAAGTATCAGTATGCTGGGCCACCTTTCTCAACGTATTCAGGGGAATAATTTAATTTTTTGATACTTTGAATCTCTAAAACAATTATTTTTCACTTTTAGTTAAATAAAATTTTTTACTACATTAAAAAGTTTATTGTAAAAAACTAAATGTAAAAGAATAATAATAAAATGTATGAAAACCAATTAAAAATTATAGCACATGAACATGTCGTACACTGTCAACACTCTGCATATACTCAAGATAGTTGGGCGACTATTCGATGACATTGACAAATTACTGCAGACCATTTAATTAAAATAAAACATCTATCGACGGTCATTTCCAACGAACGTCTCCACACACATGCCTTAATATCCCACACATGCCTTAATATCCATATCAATAAACATAAAAAACTTTTTCCAAAGGTTTTATCAGAAAGGTTTATGACATTTGTCCAGCACGTTGCTGAATGGATTTATTTAAAATTGTTTAACTGATAGTTTTGGACATTTTTTTTGTAAAGAAATGCACGGGGGATATGCACGTAAATGTATGAAAAGCTTTTATAGAAACTTTGAGCAAATTTTATTTATATGGTAAAAGTTTTTATTTAACTAAAAGTGAAAAAAATTGTTTCAAAGATTCAAAGTACCGAAAAATTAAATTCTTCCTCTGAATACGTGGAGAAAGGTGGCCCAGCATACCGATACTTTTACGGCAAACAGTGACGCTTTCAAATACAATTCTGCGATCACCTTTCTTTTGCGTGCCCACTTGGATAGTTTTGAGAAAAACGATTTATTTTTATGACCGACTGACGGATCGTATGTTACAAAGGTTAAGGTTTTATTGCGCTAGGTACTAAACTGAACAAGAAGCGCCAGACCAACTGACGGAAATGTCGTTTGAAGTTGAGGGCATTCAGAAAATCGCAACAAATCTGTCATTGCTTATTTTGAGGATTTACAATTTAGGGTGTTTAAATTGTCGGCTTTCTTATTTGAAGTAAATACGGGTAAATGCCTGCAAGTGAACTGTTCTGAATTTTTGCCGAATGGATTGCTTAGTCTTACGGAACGGTTTTCCTTTAAGAGTTAGGTTCCGAGCTTAGTGTTTGAAAGTGAATATCTAAATTTGTGAAGTAATTAAGTGACAGGAAACGTGAGAATAGTGCATTGTTAAAACGTTGACTTTCCTATCCATGACGTTACAGCTAGGGCTCCACCCTCTGCTCGCTAACGCTAGCAAAACAAAACTCCTGTCGCAAATGATTTGGCTTTTTTTTTCTTTAACACTTAATGCACCCTAAACTAATAGCGGCATCAGTAAAAAACCATCTCCATCTTGTTCCCTGTACAATTTTGAATAAAACATTTAATCTAGTAGTATTTTGATCTGTACTCAATCGGCAAACCGTCTTGAGAATCGAGCGAAAAAACGAGCATGACGTCACAGTGAGTTTCAAGGGCATCTGGCAAACTCGTCAGTCAGAAAATTTAAACTTAATTTCCGTGTTTAAAAATGAATTCAATCGCTCAGTAATCTAAAAATACAAATTTGTTCGACCAACTTTTAATCCCGTCGAATTTATTTATTAACCAATTTCAAAAAATAATTGTAACGTAAGAAAGAGTACATTCTAAGGTATACTACGATGTTTTCAAATTTAAAAACTAATAGTAATATGATATAGAGATATGACAGTTTCAACAAAAAAGTAACGAACATTTTCCGAATTAAAAAAAAAATATCATTAGGAAACAAAGTGAAATTTTAACAAAAAAAAAACTCGACTTGCTACAAAAATTCTTTAAAGGCTGCTACGCACTAGGTCAGTAATTCAGTCGAGTAGCGAGTGATTTAGTAGCTCTACTAAACGAGGAAACGGCAAGTGGTCGAGTAGTTGTTCACACTTGGTTTAGTTGGTGTTCGAGTGTCGACTGCTAAAGATGATGCGGAGACCGAAGCTGAATCGAGCAATAAATGTTACTGCAGGGCTTATCCTGGAAGAGATTATGAATGAAAAGAAGAGAAATGGGTACGAGAAGGGATTCCTTTACGTGAAACTCTGGTATTCCCATCTCTTTTTCTAATTCCTCGATTGCAACTGCTTTGGCGGCTTTGTTCTTATACAGGGGAGATTTACCATCCCACAAGCATTCTTGTTTTACATAAGCAGAAACGAATTTCGCAGTAGAATCGTCACTCCAACGAAACATGTTCCGATAAAAATGTTATTTCAAGAGAATAAAAAATGTTAAACATTTAAACAGAATAGATTTACTGACTAAAGAAAAATAATGAATTTTAATGACGGCGATGAAAACGATCCGCGAAACAGACGATCAACAAACTGTTGCCAAAATTTAAAACTCATATGTACTAGAGACCTCGCGCAATGAAAGCGAATAACTAATGAATTTTACTAAACAGATGTGTTCACACCTGTCTAGTGGCAAGATATTGGCGAGTAAAGTAAGGTGGGGGGCACTACTCGACCGCCTACTATCCATCTCACTGGATCGAGTCCACTAAATCGTTTTGCTAAACCACTAGACTGAATAGTTTTGTCCCAACTCGTTTAGTTACTAAATCACTCGCTACTCGACTATATTACTGGACTAGTGTGTAGCAGCCTTAAGGCTGCAATAGTGATACCCAATTATTGAAAAACGGGTTTCCAATAAAAAAAAATATCTATTCTAAGTTGTAGTTTTAACAAAAACATTCTTATTTTCATATTAAGTGCTATGAATAATATTTGCTGTTGCAAAGCAGTAAAAATAATAGTTTTTAACTTTTTAAAATTAATGTTTATCTTATTTCATTGGTTTTTAAAAATATTACCTACTCTGCTTTTTTGAAACCGAATTTTTAAATATAGATACTGTTTAAAAAAATTATGAGCACTCATAGGCGGCAGAGTCAGAATCGAGATAATTTTTACCGATGTGCTTCAAGCAAATCAAATATAAATATAAAAAGTTCGGAAAAATCGAAACGTTTGCGAAAAAAATCGATGTTTTAATTTCTAATTTAAATGTGTTGTAAGTTTTAAAATTCACCATAAAGTCATTTAGTAAATATTGTATAAAGAAAAAATGTGATTTTTAAGAATAAAGTGTCAAAGTCAAGTGAATATTTATTAATATGATTAATTAATCATTTATATATAGTAATCATATTAATATTATTTATTATTAAAAATTAATATATATTAATAATATTAATGTAATTCATTTATTCTTCCCACTTTTTACTGGAGTACAGTTCATACTTCTCGGGATGACCCCCCACCCCATTCAACAACCATAGTTACGCCAATGCTCGCCCCCCTCCCCTCTATACAAAATGTTGACACGTCCTTGCTTTGTACCCCAGTGACTGCAAAAATAAAAGCGAATTTCCAGGAGCAAGATTTGATTATCTAATGTATTTTATTTTGTAAATATTTACGAACTCATTATTGTACTTATATCAACCGAGATGTATCACTTTTTATAATATGTTTACATAAATAATTTTAACTTTCAAATCCTGGCTATAAAAAAAAAGAAAATACTTTTTACTTCCATAAAAACGTTTTAAGTGTTTTTAGTGTTGTGAATAAAAACTTTCATTCATATCTTCGGGGATCCCTCCAAAATAAAATTCTGCCAACGTTTCTGGTTAGCTAAATCCTCAAAATCATGTATACTAGGGGGCCTGCCCCCTGCTCGCTAACGCTCGCCAACCCCCGGATTGCTTCGAAAACCTCATTGGTTCGCTGCACGAACCTATGCTCGCTTCGCTCGCCTCAATGAAGACATGTGTCCTAGCAGAAGGGATTGTTTACAAAATATGTTACCAAAAAAATGTTTTTCAAATCTAAATTTGCTGTATTACAGAAAAAATATATACAGTATCTCTAAAATCAGAATTCAAATGAAAACTTTGTGCAAATTTTGACTCGAAATGTGAGCGTTGCTTTGGAAATTGAATACCCAGCATGTTGTTTGTGTGTGCATTTTCCCAGCACTCAAACGACCCACACTTTTTCATTGAGTTTGTTGCCGAAAGTTGTAGTGCAAGCGTCTTGTTGAACTATAATTGTTGGCCCTGAAAAGGACCGTTTTTTAAATGGCCCTGAAAAGATCCTCCTCTTTCTTTGATTTCTATTATAAACTAACTGCAACAGCTCATTAAAATTTACTTTTTTTTTCAATAAAATTTCATCCGATAACGCTATAAATTCAATCGATGCGCGAGACTTCGCGATAAACAAACAATCGTACAGTGTTGCCACACGCGATTACAAATAACGTCTTTTTCGTGAGCCACGTAAGAGAATTATGTATATAGATAGTCAAAAATCAAATCTATCCAAAGCGACAATTAAAATTTAAAAATCATAGTTTGTAAAATCAAGATAAAAAATACTCGATACATACTTTTTGCAGAAAATGTATGTGTGTCTAGAAAATTCAGCAATTTGTACAAGTGATTAATTTTTTTCTTCAAAACGTAATTAAAATACATTTTGTCTACTGTCAAATAGATTAATAATAGTAGCTTTCATACTGAAAAATTTTATAATTTGGAAAAGAAAAAGTTTAAAATTAGAGTTTTGTAAAAAATAAATTCCTTTTTTTAAGCACAGCTTGATCAAACTATTTAAGAAAAATGGAATACATTTGATTATGTTGCCAAAAATTATCATTCGCATAAAAAACAATCCACGAAATTCCTCTTGTTGCAGATTTGAACCTTGTACCAGTATGCTACAATTCTAGTGCTCTATAGTAACCAGGTAGTGTAGTAATCGTGTCCACCGTACTACTATTGTAAGGTGAACACGATTACAAGGTGTTATTTTTAAATAACAGTCATACATATTCGTTCTCTATTTCTTACAATTGATTAATCGTATTTGTATATGCATTCGAATACTTATTTGATATTTGAAAGTACTCGAATACCAAGTATTCGATTCTTGAAACTGCAAGATTCAGCCCATCACAAGTTGTGACTGCAAGCTTCACTTACTGCATCTTCCACCAAGGGTTGTCAAGCGAATCACAGAACTGCTACTCAATCACCGCTAATTTTGAATTAATTTCCCTGTTACTAAATTATCAAAATAACAGTGATTTGATAGCAGTGATTGAGAATATCTGTGATTCTGTAGCAGTGATTAAGAGCTAACTGATACAAGCTGATATCGGTTTACCCTGACACTGCGACTGTGATTGGGTATCCGTGAGGGTTAAGTGTTATCATCTGATACCCGTTAACCTCTATCGGTGATTGCGATTGGTGACTACGACTGATATTAGTGATTAGGTAGCAGTGAAAACTGCTACCTGAATATCACTGATTTGGTAGGCTTAATCGGTGATTCAATAGAGTGGCATCTGGTGGGATTTGGGACGAAGCATATCTGTGTTTCTTTCGTGAGGATAACTTTTCAACCAGGGTTCTATGCGACATTGAAGGCGTTATGTGCGAAAAAAATTCAGTGAAAATGGTACATTGTTGTGTACCATATTGAATTCTAATTCCTCTCTGAAAGAAAAGATTGATTTTCACAGTTGTCCCAATGATCCCATTTTAAGAGATAAGTGGCGGGTTGCTATTTTTCGTCAAGGAAGTAAGGACAAGTCTCATTTGTGTTCAAACCAAGCTTCAAAAATTCGCAGCAAGCATTTTACTTTTCAGGATTTCAGTGTGAGTACGATTCAACGAAGATTGTTACCTCATGTTGTACCTACAGTATTCACTGGGTACCCAGAACATAAACAAAAAGAAAGGAAAGTAAGCAAAAGTCTGAAAAAGAGATAACTTCTAGCAAATTGTCTGATGAATCTAAGGTTAAAAGAGTATGCGTTAGATCTGCAAAGTTTTCTTTTGAAGAAGCAGGCCATGATGTTCCCAACTCTTCCACTATGGACATGAGAATCCAGGTGTCTTCTGTAAATAAGTTAAGCTGGGAATGCGTATTAAAATCTAAGCCAGTTTATACATTGCGTTCTAAAATTATAGCTTTAAAACAGAAAAAGCTTCTCGAAAAGAGAAAAAGAAAAATCTGATGCGGAAATAAATTGTTAATAACTGTAGAAGATAGTAGGAAGGGAAATTTAAAATCACTGTTTCTCTGACCAAATTAATCCATATGGAAAAAAACATATAAAGTATGAAGAAACAACCTTAAAAATATGTGTTCTATGGCAGAGAAAGCCTCCAGCAGGCTATGAGTTTGTGCTATTCCTATATAGAATGCAAATTCCACATTTTGTAATTTACCAGTTGTAATAAGAGTTATAAACTGCTTTTTAGGAAAGTTTACCTTTTATTTAATGAAAAAATATTGCAGTCAAATAAACAGTAGCGGTATTTTTAGTACATGGGCTAAAATATTACCTCATGTTACATGATTTAGGCTACTTGCACACACATCGATTTCCTATCGGACGATAAACAAACGTAACGATATTTAATTGTGCATTACTTGCACACTATAGACGACTGTCGTGGTTTATTTTATTCGAGAAACAAAAACAAAATGACTTTTTTATTCCCTATTCCACGTTTATACCTTCTCGCTCGTTAAAGATACAGTAAAAATTTCAACAGATTTGAAATCTGCGGAAAATTTTTAACCAGTTCGATACCTTAAATGTGATTTTCTTTAAATAAATAATTTTTTCAATTGTAATTTTATATTTTCGCAAAACGAATTTAGCCGCATTTGACGAAGATATTGATTACGAACACAAAATGGGCTATTTATCTCGATTTATAGAAAAGATATAACTTGAATGGAGTACTTCGTTGCCTTAATTTACTGTTTTATGTAACTAGCAACTAAAACTAGGATGAATATTTAATTGTATTCGATGTAAGAGTTTATACAACAAAGGGGATAGTAGTTAATTTTATTTCTGAGATAACGTATACCGACAACGGTCAGTTTAATTTTTCATGTGTGCCAAATGTCTTTAAAATAAAGCTAAATGGAAACATTCAATTTTGAAGTTATTTTAGATATTTATATATTTTAATCTTGGAGTTATATATTTATGTATTTTAATCTTTATATATATTAATCTTTTTAATTCTTTATTTAATAATTTCTTAATCTAATTTATGTATTTTAATCTTTATATATATTAATCTTGAAATTATTACTATTTATCGAAATTTTTATATTATAGACAGAAATAATCTTTGCGATCTTCCTGTTTTTGACATAAACTGTTTTTTGGTCATTCTTATATTGTTTTTAGTTTAGCACAATTCTCACGTTTCGTCATGGGTTTTAATCAAATTATGGTTGAAACATTCCCCAGTACTTTACAGCAGACGTCTTCCCATGCATTTTCTTGTAGAATTTTTATCTTTGTGCAGTCGTAATGTTTTATTCCATAGCACCGATCTTATTTATACCTATTTCCAAAAATTAAATCGAAATGCCTAATTTCTTTATTTCAATATTCAGTTTTGCGAACAAAATTTTAAATCCTTACTTATTCAAGTTTCTGTGTTTGACAGGTCATTTAAAAAGCCACGATTTTCATGCGATCGATGATATATTGCAAAAAGAGGGAAAAAATTCGAATTCATCTTCTCTTTAATTGTTAAATACAATTCTAAAAAGTGAATAGCAAAGACCCTGTTATCAGCTCTTCTCGATTAATGGAACTGTATTTTCGTTTCGACTAAGTTTTTATTTTCTAAATTCTATTTTAGGTAATTTAATTTTTAATTTTAAATTTACCTTTTCAAACAAAGAATGAATTTTCGATACCTTAAACAAATATAATTTTTTGACCTATACGTGTTATTTTCCTATTGTATTTACAAACAATATTGCACTTCTGACCTCAAATTAAAATTTCTGTGTTTACTCTAAACTTTATCTTAATTTTCTTCTAGTAATTAGGTGTATTAAGTAGTGTACCTACTTACCCACCAATAAAATACGTAGATGACAGCACACATCAGTCAATTTAGTTACAATTAGACTATCCGAAACGAAGACTAATCCCCCAACCTTGTCTCTTTCGGGGCATTTGTAGCACAAATGGAACCACTAAAGGTATGACGACTGGAGAATATTTAAACAAAAAATTGATTAAAACTCACTACAAAACGTGAGAATTATGCTAAACTAAAAACGATCTAAGAATGACCAAAAAACTGTTTATGTCGAAAACCGGAAGATCGCAAAGAGAATTTCTGTCTGTATAATTTAAAAATTTCAATAAAAATATAATAACATTAACTTCAAGATTAAAAGTAAATTAAGTAATCACAGTAAATTAAGTTCAGCAAATCAGGCTATTAAGTTCAATTTCAAAAACCATATCGAGTTCAATTTCACACAGGATGTAAAAAGTGAATGAAAATTGAAACTTTTTTTTTCACTATTTCACGTTAAAGACATTAAAAGAATAACTTCGAATTGAATGTTTCAATTTAGCTTTATTTCAAAGACATTTGCCAAGCATGAAAAATTCAACGGACCGTTGTCGGTATACGTTATCTCAGAAATAAAATTACCTACTATCACCTTTGCTGTAAATTCTTCAAAAAGTCGATTCCGATTAAATATTCATCCTATTTTAAGTTGCTATTTACACTCTATAACAAAAAAAATCGACGCACCAAGAAGGAATCATCCGATTGCTTTGAAATTTCGTATGCAAAAGTGTTTTGACCAAATATGCCAATGATTAAAATTTGGTGTCCAATGAATGAAGAGTGCGATCTCCAGCGCATCGGAACTGCGCATCTAGCAGATGTATATAAGGAGTTGTTCTTGAACTGTTGTTAAAAATTTTGCTGCATTGCGATTTAGGATACCTTTCAACGACTGAAAAAATGCCTCGCCACAGGATTCGAGCTCATTACGAGCAACTTTCAGAGTTTGAAAGATGTCATATCATTGGATTGAAAGAGGCAGGTTGGGCAAATCGGAGAATTGCTCGTCATGTGAGTCGAAGCGGTGCGACGATTAGAAGATGCTGGCAAGAGTGGGTGGACAATGGCAGATTTCAGCGTCATGGTGGTGGCGGTCGACGTAGGGCCACAACAGATCGCGAGGACAGAGTGATTGTCAGATCAGCTGTCACAGCGCCTGATTCATCGCTATCAACCATCAGTCGTGCGACCCACACACGAGTGTCCACCATGACCTTTCGCAGTCGGTTGAGAGAGTGAAATCTACGCTCGTACCGACCGTTACGCCACCTGCCACTCACGCCTGCACACTGTCGAGCCAGATTACAGTGGTGCTTGGCTCGATCAGGTTGGAATGATGCTGACTGGGGACGTATAGTCTTTAGCGACGAATCCCGCTTCCAACTGTGTCCTGACGATCAAAGATTTGTCAGCAGACTAAAAAAACAAATAAAGTTTTAACTTTAGTTACGTAGTTCTTTTTTTTTATCTCCTTGATCGTAAAAGATAGAGTAAAATTTTCAACGGATTTGAAATCTGCGAAAAATTTCACATTAGATCTATACCTAAAAATATGATTTTCGATAAATGAATAATTTTTAAATTGAAACTTATAATTTTTTCCAACACGAACGCCACTTTCTGTGAAGAATGACTTTCGTTTGATTCGAGGTATCACAAATTTCATTTCCTACGCTCAAACCATTTCACAGCGAAGAAAAGCAAAACAAATAATAAAACACATTGACTGGCATTGTTTAGTATTTTTTTGTAAAATCGGGATCATTAAAGATAGATACAAATTTCAATAGATTTGAAATCTGTATAAAATCTAAACCCCTCAGTCTTTTGACTCCTGAGAATATTTTCCATCACGGGTGTCACCCAATGTCGCCTTTTTTTGGGAACTTTTCTTCCTATTTCTCTTTAATAAATCGTCAATGATAATATACGCTGCACTCGCGATTATGCGCCGACTTCGTAAAGAACGGGACCTTTAAACAATTTGCTTCAAACAATAAGTTTGCACTTCAACTTCAACACGCAACCAACCAGATTGATCGCGAGCACATGGAACATTTTGTGTCCGAGCTGTCAAACCAGAAAAACCAGAGAGATTGATTCACCAAACCTGTCTTCGGGGTTAATCAATCATCCATGTTCAGCTCGGTTTTTCCGGTGTAGACAGGTTTGATTTAGTGTTTTTTTTTATTGAATTAATTTATGTTTATAAATTTTTGTTTTAACAGTCTAAGATAAACAGTTAAACCTGTATTCATTCTGTTGGGACTTGAAAAAAATATGGTTACACAGGCTTAACATCAGACAGGATCTATATACATAGGTTTCAAAGTATATATCAATTCATTGTATCTAACTAAAATGATTTTCATTTCAGGTTTCAAAGACCCAGAACGTAGAGATGCATGGATAAGCAGTGCATAATTATAAAGCTGTGCATAATAAGAAGTAAAGTACCACAAGAAAATAAATATTTAGAATAAATGATTACGCCAAATGTTACAATGTACGCAGGAAATCAATAAAACAAATTTCAATGCCTAATTGTTGAAACCAATTTGGATGCAATTTAAAAAACCAAGAATGAGGGTTACAGAGTAGTACTAGACTATTAGGCACTAGAGGGCAGAAGTTATGTGTGGGATCAGCAAATCTAAATTAAAACATTACTGAGAAATGGTATTTGTAGGATACCTATAATTTTACCAATCAGTGAGTTTTTACCAATTTAAAAGCTATTTTAAAATATTTTTAAATATAAGCCAATGATAAAAAAAAAAATAAAAAACTAGCATTGTTAGTTTTCTGTTTCTTATATTTACATATACTATAGCATATTCAATCACAAAATTTAAAAGCAAAAGGGAAAAGGTAGTAAATTTTTTATATCGTACTTAAATTATCATTTAAGAAACAAAATATAGCCAAAATTATTAATATTTCATTCATTTAGCATCGCTCAGTTGCAAAATGAAGGAACACATCTTAATATGAAAAAAAAATGCTCTTTATAAAAGATTTTTAACGGCGTATGCGCAGCCGCCATGTTAGCGCATTAAAACCATGGAAATATATCGGCTTCGGTTAAACCGGTAGCGAAACCTTGTTAGGGCACTTCCTTATCTTTCCTACTTCCATGGTTTACATGCATATTTCATTCTTCCTGTAAAAAAATTATTTAAACATTTTTATAAATAACAACGTTTCGCTTTTTTCATTTACTAAACAATGAAACATATTAAAAACAACTAGGCCCCCCCCCATGCTTGTGCCAAAGCCCGGAGGATTGCTTTGCAATCCTCATTGGTTCGCTCCGCGACCATATGCTCGCTTCGCTCGCATCAATGAAGACATGTGTAGTAGCAGAAAGAATTGTTTACAAAATATGATATTCCAAAAAATATTTTTCAAATCTAAATTTGCTGTATTACAGAAAATAAATACACAGTACCCTGGAATCAGAATTCAAATGAAAACTTTGAGCAAGTTTTGAGTCAAAATGTGAGCGCTGCTTTGGAAATTGAATACCCAGAGAGAGAGAGAGAGAGAGAGAGAGAGAGAGAGAGAGAGAGATTTCGTACCTTTTTTATTTACGAAACTTACAATGTTCTACGTTAAATAATAAAAAAATTATTAAACAAATAATACGCAAACATATGCGGATTTCAAATTATTAGTTAATGCACAGAAATCTAGAAATACAAGGATTATGATTATAAATCCACAGGACGACGAATCAAATCTTACGGCAAAGAACAGCGCCATCTACCAATTGTTGTGCATATTCCCCCTTCTTCTAAATCAAAATTTCCCGGCTTTGTGTAAGTGCTGCAACGATATGATACACCACGATGCCGCGTACTATGGTGGTAAGCTTTTAGCAAAAGCTTATACCGCTGACTAAATAAATAAGCTCTACTGTTGAAAGGTAAGGTCAGAAAGGAAATCAGTTTTTAAATTTGTTATTTTAATAACGAATTAATTATTGATATTCAACTTTTCCTAATTATAATTTTTTATACTGTAAACACATGAGGTATTAAATTTTTTTTTACTCGTTCTTTTTTTTATTTTATAGTTGAACATAATCTTTTTTCTTTTTATTTCTCTTCTAAATTATTTTAAACTATGAAATGATGAAGTATGTATGTATTACAAATAGGAAAAGATTAAAATAGGTACTGCTGATAGATTTTGTGAATTAATTGAAAGAGACAATCAATGCAATGAAAGGATTATTTTAATTTCTTAGTGACTACCGTTAAAGCTCGAAAGCCGTTAATGTGCACATTACATAGCTAATTTGCAGATTAACTGATTTGCTCCGTTATCGTGCGAAATCAAGTTTCCGAATTTGACCTAGGTAATGTGCACATTAACAGCTTCCGTATCGTTAAAGTTCAAAAGTTTATTGCATTGAAGCAGCTCACATTAAAACGGGCGGATGAAGTAGCCTTTAACTTGCTTGATATTTTTCTCCTTTTTGGAGCTCCAAGTATTTTGCATTCTGATAACGGAAGCGAATTTTGTTATAAAATCTTAGAAAGTGTAACACAGTTGTGGCCAGAAATCAAAATGGTTGATGGCAAACCTAGTTACAGCCAAAGTCTATGAAGTGTAGAACGAGCGAATCAAGACAGTGAATACATGCTCACTACTTGGTTGGCTGATAACCAAACTGACAAGTGGAGCGAGGGTGTACGATTTGCGTAATTCATGAAGAATCGTTCCAATCATTCTGCAATTAAAAGTCCATAATTGATTGATGATTGATTCTATCAACTAATTTGTTGATTGTAATAACTTGATTCTTCAGATAACGAAAAATAAATTAATGGCTTTATGTTAATTTAAGCGTACAGAAACGTTGTTCCAGCAAAGATCTTATTTTCACTTTTACGAGTGCCTAGTGGGTAATGTTCAGATTATCTAATTGATTTGCAGATTACCTAGGTAATTTGATAAATGAAACAATTTCTAGTTAATCTGCACATTACCTAGATAATCTGTAGAATAACTTATTACTGCACTTTAGCGGTAACAAATGTAACAAGGACATGTATTCAAGATCTTCTAACACTGAAAAATGTAAATATTCTTTCAAATAATTTCGTCTTCAGTTTTTCCTACATTTTGTTGTTGTTTTAAAATACCAAGATAAATTATAGATGCTTACAAAAGAAAGAATTTGGAATTTTTTAAAATTGGTTGAAGGTAGTGTGTGGGATTAAATGCAATTATAACAATTTTTAAAATGTCATTTTTCATGTTTACGATATTTTCGTAACGTATGATAACATTGTTTCATTTAAGTGAGCTCTACTGGAAAATCAACTCTATTTCTATAAAAAACAAAGATAAGAATTGTGTAAAAGTGTGAAAAAAAGCCTTATAGTGGTCTGACAAAGGGTTCATAACACTCTGAATTCTCCGCTGCGTTTGCCGTTTAATTCCCAGACATGTAATGTTTATTGCATTGCTTTGTCGTATTAAGAGCTTCTACATCCTTAAGAGCTTCCTATGATTCTTAAAACGAAACAATATTAGGGGAAGAATTAACACAGTCATGTTTTTTTTTTTTTGACTGAATGTATTATTTTTTTAAGCATTTAATTTGATTACTTTTCAATTACGAAGTTTCAGTTTATTCTTTGGAATTTCTTGGCGGACAATGTATTTTTTAAAGAAATAGAAATTTTACATTATAGTTTTGAAATATATAATATACTTTCCCACAGCTTATGAATTTCTGAGTTCTTGAGAAAATTTCTACATTCACATCTTGATTAGTATTTTAGAAAAATTGTATAAATTATAAATTAAACTATGGGACAGATAGTGTGAAAAAAGTCAAAAGTTTCAGGGAAGAAAGAAAACTATTTGAAAATAATCGGGAAATGAGATAAAATTAGAAAATAGGATATGTAGAAAGACATGCAATTTAGAAGCTAATTCCAGGTTCTGGAACTAGGATAGCATGTAGAATACAAATGTCTAATTTGAATCCAGGAAAGAAAAATATATCTGCAGTTATTTATTGAGAAACAGTTATCACTAGAGTAAGGAATTACAGGCTTAATATAAAAAGAGCTCATAGGCTGAGAAATTTTTTTCAATTATGCTTAAATGGCATGTTTGTTAAGTGTTGATGCTAAAATAAATAAAAACATTTTAAGGAATATTTCAACTGTTGTGGATAAAAAAACAATGCGGAATTGGAACTCAGTTCTTTGGCATTATAAGCCGCGACATTAACGAGACTCAGACATAAGAATTTTACGGTGTACACAATAAAATAGCTTAAATGACAAAAAACAGCATCCTTCCAAACAAGCAGATTCATAGTTTAAAATCACAATCACAGTTTATAATTACAGATATTCTTTGGTAGCAGTCACAGAGCTGTTGCTACGAAATCACTATTAGTAACATTTCTAGTTCTACCTGCCGGAAAAGAAGGAAGTCTTTCAACCCCACCCGTTCACAATTCTACACTTCCACATTCCTATGGCGTTGAAATGGCGTCCAAAAAATAACTGGTTGGCAAAAAAAATTATCATGTTATATCCATCAATTTTATCAATTACCCATGTAATTTTGACATACATTATTGTTTTCAAAAAGGCAGATGACAAAATAATTCGATACGATATTCATGTATTATGATTAAACATTTTTACTTGAAAATTTCAAGTTTTTGATACAAGAAATGAAGAAGGTTGTGTTGTGTGTGTGGATTAAAATGATCTCTCTTCAACATAGACAACCGATCTGTTGTTTTTGGATTGGATGTGATTTTGCATTGTGAGTCCTCTTGGAACATATTATTCCAAACTCAAGGTAAAAAATTGAACTCAAATACATTACTCTATGGTTTTAAAGCAATTTCATTACTTGTAAATATTGGTCTAAGATATCTTGTGTAAGAGATCTCAATATAAGAGCTCAGATATATAATCTAATAATAAAATGAAATGTGTCATGTAATAATAAAATGAAATGTGTCATGTAATAATAAAATGAAATGTGTCATGTAATAATAAAATGAAATGTGTCGTGATAATAAAACGAATAGTACAGTCAGTACCGGCTATATGGTCACCCTCTTATAAGGTCACCCTGCTTATATTTTTCTAAAGTTCCGTCTAACTTAATAAGGAACATGTGTTAAAGCGCACCGCTTATATAGTAATTTCATTTTCCTGTTTATCGGTTATCTGGTCAATTTTTCATCTTTTCAATGAGGTTATCAGCTTTAATTTTTGAAAAATAGTAATTGTTGTAACATTTCTAGCGTCGGGGAGCAACACAGGGAATAACCAGAAGAAAAAAAAGTTTTAGCTACCCCGAATAGGACTTGAATTTACGTCTTTACTACCCTCCCCTTCCCCCCATTTCTCTTCTGCTTTGAATCATCGTCGGCGTTATCCACCCAATTCAATCCTCTCCCCGTCCAAGCACAACAGGTGGACATGTGTCTGTTTATTGGTTGAAATTATCTCACCCTGTTTGAAAAGTACGTTGAAATTGAGACGAAAACAGTAAAGAAAAATTTTGCTTTCTTTGGATCATACGTGACGAATAAGATCGTTCTTTTATGTTAGTTAATTTTTTATTATTTTTTTTAGTCTGCTGACAAATTGTCCTCTGAGCAAAATAAAAACGGAAACGAAAAAAATTTAGAAACTGCGAACCTTTATGCTGTTGCCATTCCAAAGAAAACAATTGTTATTAAATTCCATAAAATTCATTTTAAAATGTTCTAGATTAAATTTTAAAATTCGCCCCGCTCAAAAATTACAAAAAATTCGGACTACCTGTGAGCCAAATCCTATTATTGTAAGTACCGTAGATTCGTCACGACTGTGATAACGAAAAACAGACAAACAAACACTTCCTCTTGTAATAGTAGAGATAAGTGCATTGAATACGGATGCCTGTACGTATGCGTACTGTACTTAGATTGGTAAGGTAAGCTAATAAATTTTATTAAAAAATATTGCATATTTCTTACTGTAGTTCATGAATTAATTTTTTAAATGTTCTTAAAAGTTTAATTATTCGTTTATGAGCACTATATTCTGATAGGTGAATATAATCCTGCCATAATTAAATAGTTTAGTACTGTTCCGCATATATGGTCTGATTTTTCTGGATCGCTGAGATGACCATTTAACCGATACTGACTGTATATAAAATTATATGTGATGGACAAACCCAATGTCATGTAAAAAGTGAAAAATATTTGGATGAGGATTCTCTCCAACCATGTATTCTAAAGCCAAGGTATACGAATTAAAATGTTTAAGTAGTTGACTATTACGATGAGAACATTCTATCAAAATGTGTTTTACCGTTTGTGGGCAAATGCAGTAATTGCAAATAGGATGATCTTCTCCGTTGAGGAGTTGTCTATGGGTTATCTGCGTATGTCCAATACGAAGGAGTGTTATTACTACATGCTGCCTTCTTAAAGGTAGCAATTTCTATTCAGATATATTTGGTTTAATAGAGTGAAGTTTGTTCTCCGTTTGTTAATTCCATTCGTTCTGCCATTTTTCTTCTAAAAATTTGTAAATGCTAGATTTTAAGTCACGATAAGGAATGGTATGATTAATATTATTTACGGCCGATTTGGCGGCTTTGTCAACTATTTCATTTCCTAATACCCCAACGTGAGATGGGATGCAACAAAATACCAAGTTAAAGTTTTTTGAAGACAGATGATAAATTTTTTTCAGTGACTCTAAAACGATCGGATGACTGGCATGATCAGGATGATACAATGACTGTAAAACACTTAATGAATCTGTGAAAATGATACATTTTTTATGACAATGGTCATATATATTTTCTAGTGCTTTCTTTATGGCCACTATTTCAGCGGTAAAAATAGAATACGAAAAAGAAAGTTTAAAACTGTGAAGAGAAATCATTAATAGTGAACGCAGCTCCAACATAGTTTGCCTTTTTAGATCCGTCCGTGTAAATTTTTATAAAATTCGAGTATTCTTCTATATGCTTTTGAAAGAGTTGTTTGTAGATAATATTAGAGGTACCTGCTTTATAGAAATTTTGGAATGGGTTTTTAATTCAAAATCATGATTAAACCAAGGAGAGAAAGCATGCAATTTTTTCTGGGTGGCGTCAAGTGAAGAAATTTCGGATCCGTTCATCAGATCCAGTATTCTTAAGTGGAATGTTGGGATGGAGGATGTTTTTGCTTGATAAAGGCGTTTTAAATATGAACTGTGATGAATGGTATGCAATGGGTGAAGAGGGGTTGAAGTAATTCTAAAATAATATTCTATAGACAACAACTGTCGCTTTAAGTTCAGGTAAGGTTCAAAAGGGTCTACATATAAGCTGCTTACGGGTGAAGTTATAAAGGCACCACAACACAAACGTAAAGCTGTGTGGTGGGTAGCATTCAGAGTTTGAAGTGCAGATTTTCTGGTTGAACCATACACCACGCAGCCGTAATCTAATTTTGATCGTATTAGGGCTCTCTAGATTTTTAAAAGGCAAGTACGATTAGATTTCCATGATAATTTCGATAAAACTCGTAACATATTAAGAGCTTTTTAGCAACGTTTGCGTAGATTTAAAATATGCGGTTGAAAAGTCAACTTCTTGTCAAATATTATACCTAAAAATTTTACACTTTCCACAACATTAATTAAAATTTATTTGCAGAATATCTCCGGGTCAAGGTGAAGATTTCGTTTTCTGCAAAAATGAACACATGCGGTTTTAGAAATTGGAAAATTGAAACCCTTTTCGACTGTCCAATTTGTGATCTTGTTAACGGCCTGTCGAAGTTGTCTTTCTATTAAACGAATGTCTTTTGCTGCGCATGAAATTTGCAGATCGTCAACGTAAATAAGACCTTTAACTGATGGAGACAATTGAGAAACATTTTAAAAATAAATGAGGTCACACTTAAAATACTGCCTTGTGGTACAACCTCCTCTTGAATAAAAACATCTGAGAAAATCAATTCAATCCTTACTTTAAAATATATTAAAAAAAAATTTTTTTTGAATAAAAATCGACAGATTTCACTTCATATTATTATTAAAAATGTCCTTTCAAATTCCATGTCTCCATGTTCGATCGTAAGCTTTTTCGATATCGAAAAAAATCGAGACGAGATGTTTATTTTGAACAAATGCGTTTCTTATTTCAGTCTCGAGAGCTACTAGATTGTCATTAGTGGATTAATTTTTCTGAAACCACTTTGAAATGGAGAGAGACATTTATCTTTTTCTAAAATATACATTAACCTCGCGTTGACCATCTTTTCTAATATGCATCGCTACATTCTTCCACTAAGGTTTCTTTTGTTTTTTAGACGTATTAATGACTTTTTTAATGGAAGGGTTTGCACACTTGCTATAATTATATCTGTTATTTTTAAAGTAACTTCATCGATGTCATCAATTTCTACCATGCTAGAAATATCAGCAAGGCTAGTAAAAAGTGGTCAGTTGGCAGTTTAAAAAATATAGTTGGTATGGCTGACATATTGGGGTTGTTATTGGTCTACATAATTTAGTTTTATACAATAATGGTCACTATTGTACAGGTAAGGATCTACAGAAAAAGTCCAAAATGGTAAAATTGAAGGAGTGCAAATTGCCAGATTTTTTGAATGGTAAGTAAGTGAAGGCGAGTGAAAGTTGGTTGGCCGTTATTCATAACACATAAATCATTGTCTGTTATTATATTTTCTATTTGTTTGCCCTTATGAATAATGTCTGAACTGCCCCAGAGAATGTGATGGCCACTTAGGTTATCAAGTAGGATGAATGTTCGCGGAAGTTGATCTGTCAAATTATTTAAGTCAAAAGTGGCGATATGGGTGTTAGGAGGAAGGTATAAAGCACGTTGTTATTAAAAAATTGGCATGAAGTCTTACAGCAAGAGATTGGAGATTTGTTTTCAGGTTAATTTGAGTGACTGCTAAGTCATGGGAGGTAAGCAATGCAACACCTACACATGGACTTTGGCCATCGTCGTAATCTTTTCTGAATATAGTGAAATAACGAATGTTGGTGGTATCATTGCTTTTTAGATAGGTCTCCTGAAGGGCGATTGCATCTGGCTTATGTTTGTTTATGATGTCTTTAACACCCTCAAATCTTTTACGAAAACCCCGGCAGTTCCAGGAAAGAAAGGAAGTCATAAAAATAAAATATAAAGGAAATCAAAAAATAAAAAAAAAATTTCGTCCTAGGACTAGGTTTGCTTTTCTTGGACTTGGGTGGCGAAGTCTCCTTGTCCTCACCTTCTAAAGAGGAAATATTACTTTCGGTGTTGTGAAGATTTATGAGGTCATTGGTAGAAGGACTAGTTATCAAGTTTCTGGATGAAACATCAGGCTGTAACTGGCCCGTTGGTTGGCTTGATCCAGGTTCAGGCAGAAGAGAGGTTTGAGAAGAACTGGCAATTTTAATATTATTTTGTTCAGCTGGTATGGTTCTTTTCAGGCCCGCCGCTAGCTGTTTGAACGCCCGTGTGCAATACCGATTATTCCGCCCACTGCTTAACTACGACTACCTACGCTGAGCTTGCCAGAAAGGCTCTTTAGTGTTGTCTCATAAGAATGTCAAAAAAGAAAAGAAAATATTTTACAAAGAAAAAAATATATATTATTATTACTTATTTAATTTTGTTTACTTAAATGTAAAACTAATAAAAACTGTATAGTTAAAAAAATATAAACATTTATCTACAGAAATTGAACTCTTCTTGCCTTTATGTTTGCGAAATCTGCTATCAATTTTCTTGTAACCAAGCTGTCTAAGATTTCATGTTCAATTGAAACTATAGCTAAATTACTTAGTCTTTGCTGATCTTAAATAGTTTTTTATAATTTTTAACTTTGAAAAGGACTTTTCACCAGATGCAACTGAAACCGGCAATGTAAGTAATATTCTTAACGCTATTACTGTTTTCGGAAGTGTTAAAATTACTTATTTAATCAACTTATTTAACATATTTATTAATATGTTTGAGTAATTATTATGATTTGAGCAATTATTGTGATTTGAGTAATTATTTTGGGGCTTTGCATCATTTTACTCAGCATTAATTTCATTTAAAATATCGAACCAAATTACAACCGAGCAAATAAATCTATAATTTTGAATGTTCAAAGCAAGCGAATGAGATTTGTGTAATGTAGGACAATCCCATTCCGACGCATTATTAGATATATTTCCAGCAAAGCATCAAATATTTTTACGAGGTGATACCGTAATGGTTTGACTGCATCGATT
Organism: Metellina segmentata; assembly: GCA_947359465.1. Classification (NCBI taxonomy): domain Eukaryota; kingdom Metazoa; phylum Arthropoda; class Arachnida; order Araneae; family Tetragnathidae; genus Metellina; species Metellina segmentata. The sequence goes on from OX375876.1 coordinate 91,047,236, forward strand.
CTGCTAGACCATCGCGTTTCACTTAAAGCTTTTAATTTGATCTCTAGTAAATGTTTGCAAATTACCGATTACCTTTTTGTAGACGATGAAAAAAAAAGAAGTAAATTTCATGAATTGTATTTAAAAAATTCAGTTTCGTACGTAATATTTGTTGCATCATTGACTACCAAATTGAGACTATGAGCCAAGAATGGAAAGTAAAATACGCGATTATTGATTTCCAAAATTTTTTTTCGCCATCCATTGTGTTTTCCATTCCGTTCCTGAAAGTTTTTTTCCTTTTCTACGGTTACTATAATTTTTCGTAGAAGGTAAGTATTTAAAAAAAATTTTAATACAACTAGCATCATTTTTTAGCAAACGTAGGTGGCTCTACCCCTTGCTTGCTACCGCTCGAATAAAATCAAGATTATACGAATTATTAAGATAGTTTCGCCGTCGCAGGAGATCGATTTTGCAGATACAATTTGGTTTTCTTCGCAAACCAAAACTACTTTTATAAATTGAGTGTTGGTTTGCGAAACCAAATGTGATTGCGTGCAATCTCCGGGGGTTGGCGAGCAGGGGGCGGAGCCCCCTAATATTATAAAAAAATAGTAATTGCGCCCGGGTCGGATTTTTTCCTCCATGTGATGACATTTCTAATGCTATAGGTAGGGTGGGTATAATGACAATGACTTTGAATATTCCGTGATCGATCGCTAGATTTGCCGCCCCCTCTGGACGTGCCGCCCGCGTGCGGTGCACGCCTTGCACGGCCGCTTACGGCGGGCCTGGTTCTTTTTAAAGAAGTATTTATATATCGATTTGAATGGTTTATAGTTTTTGTATTTGATGAGGTTGTAGCTGATGCTTTAGAAAAACAACTCATTATAGGTTGGTTCCTTGAAGTTAGGTTGATCAGATGGCTTAAACATAGTTGCATCGGTTTGAGTTCCTTTAGTTTTGAAGATTTTTTTTCTATTGAAGAGTAAGATATTCTAGGATTCGGGGTGCGATCATTAACAATGTTTCGTTGTACTTTAATTGTCTGGATTTCTTTTTTCAGTTTGAAACTTTGGACAAGACTTAGCGTAAGCTAGATGGTCACCTATGCAGTTCACACAGCAAAGGGATGATGACGTACAGACATCGGTCTTGTGTTCTGTACTTGAGCATTTTGTTCAGGTTTCTTTGCCACGTCAAGAGATGAAAGAGGGGCCGAAACGTTGACACTTAAACCAACGAACTGGATTAGGTATGAAAGGTCTTACTGGGCAATTCATATAGGCTATTTTAACGTATTTTGGTGTACTTGGTGTATTGAAAGTTAATATTACATTTTTGGTGGATATTTTTGACCATATCTTGCAATAGTGATTCGTTTGACATTAATTACAGATTGTTCGGACAGGGATTCTAAGAGTTCTGTTCCGTATCATGGACTAAATTTGATTCAGAAATTACGCCTCTTGATGAATTCAAAGTTTTATGGAGTGTAACAGTAACTTCTTTTGGACCGATGAATTTTATTTTTTGGATGTTTAAAAAGCCTGTGTTCTATTTAAAACTTCTACGAGTACATCTCCTGCTAGTGTTTTTTTATGCTCTTTGTCTCTCCAAACATTCCTAATATGGTTTTGCGAAGTAAAATAGCTTATATGTTTTTAAGATTTCCCTCGTTACTCTTCATTATAAAATTTTTTTGTTCCGATATATTGGTTTCCTATTTTTATTACATAGGTTTTTCACTGAAGGAGAAGTCGATTTTTGGTTTTCCATGATTGAAAAGGAAATTTTCAGTCACTAAGCAAGCTTTCAGGCCACGGCGGCACCACCCACCATGGAGTCCAACGAGGGGGTACAGGTTCCTGTACCAGTACTAATAGCCAGGGACTATACGAACCCAAGTCACCTCTATGACTGCCCTAAGGAGCTAGTTGGTGAGCAGGTCCAAGCAGGATATACCCACCAGCCTATTAATGTACTGGGACCAAAGTACATTCCCTGTTTATTCGAAGCAAGAGCCGAAGTAATGAATTGGGGCGTTATGTTGTCCCTCAATCACCAGGATCACCTTTTCCGAAGACACAGGTCTCCACGCACGGCAAACACGTGGGTGATATAATTCCCAAGAGGAGCTGGACGCAACAGAGTGGCGAAAAGCTTCTCAAGGGGAGCCCTCAACTCGAAAGGGTAAACACAATGAGGGAGGAAGAAAAAGCAAAAGGGTATAGTAAGAGAAGAATGAGAGGGAGGGAAATATCACTCAGGTACCCAGGGGTTGTGAACAAACCTAAAGAAGGAATGCCCGTGGGGTCTGTCATTTTTGAAAAAAAAAATGTCTTCAATTATTGACAGATATAACTGTTAATAGATTAAATGAAACTGTTGTTGCAAAACAATGGTAATGGTAATGGTAATTTTAGTTAACGTGGTACTAGAGCAACACAACGGGCTATTGACGACGGTCTGGGATCAGTCCCTTAAGTGTTGCAAAACAATAGCTTCGTTTCATCTATTAATATTGACAACTTTCTGTTATTGAGACTAAACATTAATTTTTTTAATGAAATTACAATGTTTAAATTCTTTTGAGAGAATGGTGCAGTTTTATATAAAACTTTTATGATCTATGCTATATCTCATTCGACGTGCACACGGTTAATCCTTACCGCACTCATTTTCAGGTGATAAATTATCAATTTCTGAACGAAATTTACCTACCTGTCGGAATCATAATTAGGCTTGATCAGGTGATCAGTCGGTACATACTTATAAATGAAAGCCTAATTATTAAATTACAATTAAATAAAAACATTCATGTTTAAGCGATATAACCGTATTGTAAGAGAAACCTACTCCAAAACTTAAAAATGCACAATCACTTGCTACAAATGTTTGGATTATTTCTTTTTTTAATAATTACTTTACTTCTTTTCGTAACTTCAAACACACAAACACACAATAAGTCTAAATAGTCATCGAAGGAAGGAAAGTCAGTCTAAATAGTCATCGCCAATTAAAGGATGGACCGAAATTTTTTTTTGTTTCCCTGGTAAACAAACTGATGTAATGCGGAAATCTTGTGCATGGCTAGGGATTGCAATCCGGCCGGTTCCGACCGGATTGACACTAATCCGGCTGGATCCGACCGAATTGGTACTTTGTTAATAAGTCTTTCTAACCAGTATGTATTTTTAGAAAATTGGCTGAGTGAAAGTAGGTAAAAAGGATATTATTCCAAATAGACGAACAAAATGTTTATTTTAGCATTAGAAAATCAACTGTATTAATAATTTTCTATAGGTAGGAAATCAATCAGCAACAATTAATTATAGTAACTATTTGTACTATTAGTAGTAAGTATAAAACGATTGATGATGATCAATCTTACTAGTTTCCACACCAAAAACATCAGTTTATTTTATACTTAGTACTTTTCTATATATCTAAAATTAAGTAGTCTCTATCTATAATGTCGTTGAGGAAATGACACATAAATTGTACCAAACCTTGTCTCATATTAACATAAAAATTTAATCTTTGTCAGTTTTTGGTCAACATAACAAAAAAAGGGAACTCTTAATTCTTCTTAATTGCTTAAATCGAAGTTATATAGTTATGAAAACTACTTTTGAGTTTCAAAGAACGATCTAAGGAAACAAATAGTATGAATTGTGTCATCCCCAACCTACTTCTCAATAAACTGCAAATATAACCAGGGGCGAGAAGTCCCTCTCAGCTTCGACATTAGTTGGTTTAATCACCATTAAGTAGTCGTACATAAGAGACAAATATTTTCCTTTCACTCCATTTCATATGAAGTCACTTATTTCTTCAGTATTTTCTCAAAATCTGTTTCTTTTCTTAAGTTTGTCTTTTTGAAATAGTCTTCATTTTCTTGCAGAATTTACTTTTCTAATTAATCTTTATTAAAAAAATATTATTCATAATTTAATTTATTATTTTTGCTAGAATCCTCCAAACTGATGATTGAAAAATATAAAATCGATTAATTCTGAATCAATTGCTTAACCCTTCTTTGCATGATTTTTTCTTTATTGGTGAAATAAATCAAGGTGATATAATTCATGTTCAAAATTAAAGGAAAAATGGTTCAAAAAATCTTAGTATATATTTATAGCATAAATTTAGCAAAAAACAATATGATGGTATCATGTGGTATTTTTTAAATTAAATGCAAACTTTTTCAGAAATTGCTCTAAAAATTACAGAAACACATGTTACAAACCTTTCTTCCCCTCGTTTTCACTTTTTTAGCAATAGAAACTCAAATATAATAAAACAAAATTAAAAACGAAATCATACGTTTATTGCAACTACAACAAACAGCGGAATGACAACTTCAAGCTCGTTTTACTGATAGTGACACTTGTTTATTTTTGACAGCTATGGTTTTTTTTTATGCAATGGACATTAAAAAGGTATCCAGACACGATCAACTTAAAGTGAACTTATTATTTTATATAATTTTTGGGCATTCAATGTTATGATTGAAATTTCCACCATTATGCAAAGAAGGGTTAATGAACGATTTTGCGACTCTAAAGTTGGGTTTGAATATTCGATTATTTAATTAAAAATAAATTCGGGTTTATCCAATCTGGACCGGATCCGATAGATGTTGCTGGATCCGGTAGGTAGCTAAACGATGCCGGATCCGCCGGATCGGATTGCAATACCTATGTATGGCACACCTTAGGATTGTGCAGTGTCTAGGTTTCTTAGTAGGATTTCTAATTCAGACAATTGTTCCGTTGCCATATCTCTATCAAAGTTACAGATATTTCCAAAATTTGAGGAATTCCGTCGCAAATGCAACGCACTGACTAGTCCGAAACCTTTCAAATTTTAATGAAACTTTGGTGTAGCAAGGGACATTACATAGCTACGAATGAAAATAAAAACGGTAAAAAAAGTTTTGTCCTCTATTCAAAAGGTTATTAAGCTTTAGTTATTTAAAGCTTAAATGAAAATTACTGCATTAGGGTATTTAATTGTACTTCAAGTAAAAATTAGCCAAAATGGACATCATACACACACCAAGTATATGGTGGAATTTTTTTTTCCCAATTAAATAAATTGGTGCGGTGCGGAAATCTTGTGTATGGCACACCTTAGGATTGTGCAATTATTTTTATAACTCAGACAATTTTTCAGTTGGCACAGCTATAAAATACACTGCTGGCCACCCAAATTGCAATACCAAGAAAGACAAGAGATATCACAACAAAATTTATTTTGTAGATAACATGTTGACCAAGTATTAAATGATTAAATTTATAGACTTCTGTGAAATGTGGTTCCTGCCAAAATCAGTAGCCAAAGTAGCCGCCATTGTTGGAGATCACCGCTGCCACACGCCTCGGCATTGATTCAAAGAGACTTTGGATGTGTTCTTGGGGTACAGCAGACCAAGCAGCTTCCACACGTTGCCAAAGTTGATCTGGTGTGGCAGCTGGGGATGTAATTTGGGTCAATCGTTGAGCAACCATGGACCACATGTTTTCTATCGGCGAAAGATCCGGAGAGCGAGCTTTCCAGGGAAGCAATTCAATCTGGCGATTGACGAAGAACCCTTGGACAATGCGTGCCACGTGTGGTCGCGCATTATCCTGTTGAAATATGGCTATGGGCAAGCCCTGAAGATAAGGAAGGACAACTGGCTCCAACACCTCGGAGATGTAACGCTGGCTGTTTAAAGTACCGGCAATACGTACTAGAGGAGTGCGAGAATGTTATTCAATACCGCCCCATACCATGATACCCGGTGCAGGACCAGTGTGGCGGTGCTTAACGCAGCTGTTCAGCATCCTCTCTCAACGGTGTCTCCAGACTCGAATCCAACCATCGTGGTGTTGCAGACAGAAGCGTGACTCGTCAGTAAATACAATTTCATTCCATTCTGCCGTCCACATCCTTCTTTCATCGCACCATTGGCGGCGGAAACGTCTGTGGTTCTGCGTCAAGGGTAGACGAAGCAATGGACGTCTTGCGGACAGACCACTCTACTGTAAACGGCGTCGAATGGTACGCGCAGACACTGGGTTATGCGTTACAGACAGGGACGATCTTAGGGTGTCGGCCGCCAGCGTGCTAAGACCTAATGTGCCGCCCCTCCAGTGAATTTTTCATATTTTGACTTATTCTTTGACTAATACTATTTTGACTAATAAACTCATCTACCTGTATAAGAGTAAAAAGTTAAACATTAATAAAAATGCAAATAAAATTTGAAGTGCAGAACTTTATTTTTTGACCAGCTAATGGGTTATAATAACGACAAAATACTAAACAAACAAAAATATTACCTTTTTGAAATAAAAATACACATTTTATAATTAGAAATGCAAAACAATAGTATTTTCTCAGAAAATATAATCTAATAAAAAAAAAGTATTGAAGCATAAATCTCGTGAAACGAAAAGTATATAAATCAGTCCTTCTACAAAGACTACCTAATAATTACAACTAACTATAAAATAACTTTTCTGGCTTTCTGAGAAGCAAATTTGTCAATAATTTCGGTGAAATCAATTTTTTCAGAGATTTTGGATTCAATAGAGATGAGAGAGATGACCAAATATGAAAGCCTTTCTTGTGTCATATTATTTCTCAAGTAATTTTTAATAATTTTTAATTTACTGGAACTTCTTTCACCTAAAGCCACAGAAACAAGTAAGGTTACAAATTCTTATTGCTAGAGCAAAATTTGGAAAACAGGGAATGAGATCTTTTTTGGACTATAATTTATAATATCTCAATTGGCTGTTTTTTACCTGGAAAAATATCTTTGAATGAAGTTATTTCATTAAAGAGTTGTATACCGTCTATATCTTTCACAATACTTCCTTCCTCCAGTACCTGTAACTTAGTATCTATGTGCATGCAAGCTTTCATGATATCATCATTAGAAATGTTGTAAAACTGTTGTATTGAAGGGCACTCAGATAATAAGGTAAATCTTTCATCTACCGAAGAGATCGCATGATCAAGAATTGCAAAATAGAAAGCAGTCTTGAATTGCTGGAAGGGATTTGAAACTGGTTCATCACTGCCCTCGTAATGAAATAAACGAACCTTTTTCCTGATCTTCGAGATGGGAAATTCGGGATCAATACCTAAATCTCTAGCAAATGCTGTTACTGAATCGACAAATATTTAAAAATTATCGTCAGATCTTTGGGAAACTAAATATTTTTGAAAATTATCTAAGCCTTCAATGCATTCCGCATTCCGATAATTTAGGATTTGAAGCATTTTACTCAATACATCAATTTTTGATAATAAATCATGCCAAATTAAAATTGAACACACAAATTTAAATGTTTCAAGACTTTTAATTATTGATTCAGCACTCATTTTTGTTTTCGTGTCTCTGGTGGTATCTTCAATTAAGGCATTTAATGCGGGAATAATGTTATTTTAGGTCTTGTTTTAGAGGTATAATAGTAGCATTGATACGACATTCGACTTTACTGGAAATGGGACTGATTGATGATGTTGATGATGATCTTGCCATTTCATTGCCTTCATCGGGTGCGACATCCATTGATTTAGTGTTTGTATCGTCATTAGTACTGGTGGATGTGGATGGTTGAGAATAATCAAACTCCGCATTATTTTAGGTGTAAATAAAAATGCAGTGAAAACAAAATTCGATTTTCAATTTTCACTTCAAATTCAATTCACTTTCAATTCAAACTTCAGTTTTGCAATTTTGAGCTTATAAAAAAATTGAGTATCTGATTTTTAGATAATGTGTACAGTTAAGCATAAAAACAATGATTCGACAAGGGTATGACAAGCATATGAAAGGGTACGATAAGCGTGTGAAAAGGGTAAGATAAGCAAATGAAAAGGGTACAATAAGCATATGAAAAGCTTAAAACAAGCTTGTGAAAAGCATAAAACAAGCCTGTGAAAAGCTTAAAAACAATGCTTGCGAAAACCTTACAGAAACCCTTGCTGAAAAGCTTTTTTTTGTGTTGATAGCAAACATTTACACAAGCTTGTCACAAAATTACACCTTTGTAACCTTTGTTATGAACAACCTTATGAAAACCCTCTATCCTTGTCGATGACAAGGTTGGCACGAGCTTTCATTGCTATCTGGGTGCTTACACTTATCTTGATTGTAGTTTCCAGTATTATTATATGTTAAATCAAAATTGAATGAACATATTGAAATAAGAATGGTTTTTCTCATTTTCCCTAAAAAAAACAAACTGGTAAAGTAGCAGAAAAATGCCGATGCCGCATCCCTTTAACTTTGACAAATTAATTCAGTTCTAATCTACGAAGGAGACCGTTAAAATAAAATTTCTTTTGACCATTGATTTGCGAGCAGCGTGCCGACCGTGGTATACATAAAAAAGCCGCCCCACAGTGGAACGAAACATTTTTAGGCGTCTCAAAAATATGCCCCTTGGTTATTTTTTTAGATAGAAATTTAAAATTTGGTATCTTTTTCTATGCCGTATTGCCGGCTCTGCTACGAATTTTGCTATCAAATGAAGAATATGTGTGCAAAGAGTAGACATTAATGGACAATGAACAATGAACCAACACGCTGTGCTCTAACATTCTATTTTTCTTAAACTATGCTATGCTATCGGGAAATCGGGACATATTTAAATTTTTCAATAACTTTAAAATTCAGCATATTTATTCGACTTTTTATAAGTTTAAAATTTTTTTGATTAATTGATAGAACTATATGCGGCCTGCGGCCGCCCCTTGTCTTGGCCGCCCGCGTGCGGTGCACGCCCTGCACACCTGCTAGGATCGGCCCTGGTTACAGACTGAATATGCTGTGCTATGGTTCGTAATGTGGCTGAGCGATCCGTCACTGCCATACGCACAATATGCCTGTCATCTCGTGAAGTGGTGCACTGAGGTGGATGCGATCAAACACGTCGGTCCGTCGTACCCTCCTGCATCCAACGGTCACATATCCGCATTACAGTTGTTTGGTTTCGTCCAACACGATTACCGATTTCCCTGAAAGATAATCCACAATCTCGGTAGGCCACTTTCCTTCCTCTGTCGAACTCGGATACTTGATCAAAAGATCATCGCTGTTTTCTACGAGGCATAATTGATCGTTTTTTTGAAAAAACCACAACAAAAACACAATTGCCGTACTTGAAATCGTCGAAATCTCCATGCCTTAAATAGCGCTCTGAAGAGGCGCCACAGGCGCGCGTGATGTGCGTCTGCGCTGAAATTCTAATCATTTGCATACCTCACCTCCGCTAATACATGTTGTAAATTTCGTATTATTTGCATGCTTCCTTCAGGGTGTTGGGTTTACGGTGGCCAGCAGTGTATATATAGAGTCTAAAAAAGACTAAACCTTGAGGACCAATCATCATTCCTGACTACTTAAGCACTGATTATAAACACAATAATCGAATTAAACATGTATGATTTTACTCCATTGAGAAGAGTATTAACAATTCTCCCTCTATACTACATCCTAATCTGACGTCAAATAAAGAGTGACTGCTGTCAGGACATGCTTGTTTTTCAGTGCATTTTTAATAGTTTGGCCAAAGAGCGCTATAAGGTGGACTTTTTATCTGAAATTTTCATACCCGGTTTGTTCTTCGGCAAGTACTTGCAAAAGCTACCAAAAATTAATAAAGAACAGTATACCATTATTTCCATAGATTTACCTATTAAACTGATGCAAAAATCAATAATATCGGGTTTAAAATATGGATAAAAAAATCAGTTACCAAAACTTTCAAATAATATTAGTCAATTTAGTGGATATGGTGATTGCAGCATAACTCAAGTTTTTCAGTCTTTTCTGCACTCCTAAAAGTGCTTAATGACTTGTGAAAATTTATTTTCATATTTTGGTAGTGTAACAGTGACCTGTTGGTATGACTAAATTCATTTCGCAAATTACAGCAGTAGAAAGAATTCAATAGACAAGGGTAAGTATCTTCAAAATCAAATTTATCTATTAACCGAAGAAAAAATATTTCAAATTCTCAGGCCCAACATGAAAACAAAAAGAATTTTCAAACTTCAGCAGAATTAAACCTTCTTCAGGAAGAACTTTTTGGAACTTAAAAAAGACTGACTCAGTTGAGCAAAGCAAAAATTCCCGCATCGAAACATATTAACTAATACTGTGTTAATTTTTGAAGGTAAGCAGCAACTATTGTTTTCTTGTCAACTGAATTCACGTTTTCAGCTGTCATGTATTTAAAAAAGTTTAACTAAATTAGCATTTAAGTCAGCTAGATTTGTTCTAAGTAAGATTTGTGTGTGTGTGTACTTCATACTTTATGTTGCTTGTCTCCGGGAGAGCATTCAGGGGAACCCAGGTCAACAGCATTAAATATTATTAATTGCAATTATTGATCATGTATATAAAAACAAACGTAATTCATATAATTTAAAGAACAGATAAAGATTTCGTTTACTAATACAGTAATTTATCTTAACACGTAACTTTTAAAATAGCTATTCACATCATTTTTGGCCAAGTTTGTTATTAAAATGTATGTGTCTATTCAAAATTAAAATAGAAATTCAGTGTAAAGTAACTTAACGGAATTATGCATTCCGTTTTCTATCTAATCCTAGTATGCAGCTAATTTCAAAATTAAAATATTTAGCTACTGTCAATGGTGGCAAATGATTTACAAACTGAGTTCTTATCATTAGGGAAACTTTTTGCAACAAGTACAACTTTTTTTCACACGTTCTACGCTGCGTGTAAAGAACTAAAACGAAAATTCCTCCTACATGGGGTGTATTGCAAGTAAGTTATAACCGCAACATAGATGCAACTTTTTGCATACATGCAACCCACCTGCAACTTTTTAATATTTAGCTTAAAATTAATATGAAATTACTATTGTATTTTTTGCCCTCTGAACCAACTCTTAGATCACGTGTGTCTGATCTTGCGAACGCCGAAGTATTGCGGATCAAACAAGAAGTTAACGGAAAGAAGCTGTTTGTCCTAACAGACGAAAGTGAAATGGCAAGAAGTATTTTTAATACGTTGGTTGGCACTCTTGATAATGCAGACGAAATTTGCGTAATCGACTGCAGAGCTTGCGATGTGAGTGTCGATCATTAATATGTTGTTCGCCTTGTAGATATGACGTTTTAAAATATCTGAATGTTGAGCGATAGGATTTGGCGCGCTTCTGCTATTCAATATAGCGCATTATATGAATGCGTATGGCGTAGTTTTTCTATGTTTAAGAAATTATTGGCCAAGGATCTGCCATTCAACGTTCTTCTATAGTTAAGAATGTATTATAATACTGTTATACACGACTAAAATTGTCAATACATTTGGAATTTCATTTTTTACGAATAATTTATTTTAGAATTTAGTATATCAAAAATAAATGCAACTTTATTTCCATAAATGCAACTTTAGGGAATGATAAATGCAACTTTTCCCATTTTTACTGCAACAAAAAAGTTGCCTTACTTGTCACTAAACTTATGCATTTGTATTATAGAATCCGAGAACTTAGAACTCAAAATTGGAAAGTTTAATTTTTGGAAGAGTTACGCGTAAGCCAGTGAATGGCTCTGGGAGCTCTAAAACGTACCCCAGAAATATTGTTTTCTGATGTTTAACATATTTGTTCTTAAAATAAAATACTTTAGATGCATGCGGGATGGCCTTATTTTATTCATCTTCAAGAAACGTAATGGTTCATAAATCGATATAGCTTATGAACTATATTATTCTTTACATGATATAATAATTTATTGAATTAATTTTATGATGAAGTATGAAAGCAATGATTTTGGACCATTCATTTTCTTCTCTCTCTTTCTTTCAACAATTTTCTGACATATGTACTTAAAGTACTTATCCCCAGCAATGACACAAAGTAAGTGAATTTCCAGAAACAAGGGGATTTTAAGTATTTGTTTATATCTCCAAGTAGTTACGATGAGATATATCTCATCTAACCAGATTTGGCCAATTTTTCTGAAGAACAACTCGACAAGATCTTTTGTTAAGAACGAGCCGTTAGAACAGATTAGCAAATTTCACCACAAGTTTTGTCGTTTTTATTCCCTTTCGGAATCGCAGGTGGGTTGCGCGCGTTAGTGGGAATTCTTGTAGTGTCTAGAGTTGTCCATGGCTTTAAGTTGCCCGAGGTTTTTCAATGATAATGACCAGTTTAAGATTCTCCGTATGTCCGTATGTGTCGAACCAATGATAGAGGAGAATCACGTGATTGACAAATGGGAGGGATTACGCAGACCCTATCTGTAGCTTCGTATGCGTTAAGGCGGAGCCTACGCTTACGGACATTCGGAGAATCGTAAACGGGCCTTTAGTCATTGTCCTTCGATTGAATCGGCAGAAGATTGATGTTTCGGTTCGATTGGTTTTAAGAACAGCTTTTCCTATCCCTCAATGTTTTGAAGAATATTATTTGTGCATGTGGTTCATACTCACTAGTTCTCACTCCTGTTGTTACTATCTCTAAATAAGACACACAAAGAATTCACGATTCGCATTAGCAGCTGACTTTTATGTTCTCCCCACCTAAATGACATGTTTAGGCCTCTTTGGTCATTTTGACTCAAATATACATATATAGTTATTGCTATTTCCTAGTCTTTAACCATAACAACCCTTGTCATAATATAGCTAAGGGAGGGTGACAGCAATGGTGGTCCCAAGCTTCGGAATCCATGGAGGTGATTTTTAAGAAATATTTAATAAATGTGATTTTTCTTTTTTGAAACATCTGTCCTTGGGCAGAAATATATGAATCTGTAAACTGTAGATCTCAGTCCAATTAACTTTCGTGTTGTAAATGTGGTCTAATAAAATCTAAAAACACCATTGTAATTCACCAAATAGTGCCCGATGGTCCAAGAGCAACTTTCCCAGTGAATTGTAAAATAATAACATTAATGAACTAAAAGGTTATATAATATAAGAGTTTAAGCGAAATCAAAAATATGGTTTTGATTTTAAACAGCATTTTGCGTAACACCTGTATTCTGAGTAGAAGTTGTTTTTTATGTGAATTATCTATTATGCTATGTTATATGTGATGACATCCTTAGTTATTCCTTAAATATCAATCAAATATAATACTGAAATGCAACGAGCAACTAAAATTTCCCATTAAAGATTCTTCTTCAAAAAGTAATAAAAATAATTTTAATTATTGTCAGTTGAATTAAAAGTCTTTTTTAATAAAAGTAATATAAAAGTAAAAGAATATGTGTGTCCTTTTGTTCTATAAGATCTAATTTACACAGACATTTTAGACTCTCTTCCCCCTTTTAATTTAATTTTTAACTAATTATCTTTCTAATTTTCTAGTTTTTCTGAACATCTAATATGTATGATCTGAGTGCCTAAAATTCAGAAAGGGGAAATTCCGTCATGATATTATCTCGGGAGTTAAAAATCCAAACATAAGTTAAATTAAACACAGCATAGTTTATGCTGTTTCTAATAATCACATTTTTAGCATAATTCGATTCCTCTGATTCTAATTTGACGCAGTTTCAATCTCCTAAATTACAAGGGTAGCAAAGAAACTTAAAAAAAATTTGTGTAGCTGTGGAACTTATACAAGACTTGAGTCCTCGTTTGGAACGCTTGCTAAAATACCAGTGAGCTACTACAGCTATTAGTCTTGCCAATGTTTTAGTTCGGTGAAATTGATCGCATCGAAGTTTATGTTTAAAATTTAAAAAATTATGTTTTTTTTTTTTTTTGCTTTAGTCAATCTCTTTTAACATTCAAAGTTCTCTTTTGTCCAAATTTATGAAAATGGTGACGCTCGTCACGGATCATTCTGAGGAGCATACTCTCGGGGTGATGAAAGTATACATTGGTTGAATGACTGGGTGAATAACATCTTTTAGTTTGTCACTTAAGGAACAAGAATGTATGTATCGCTCTAAAAACATTTAAAGCTGCCTCTCTGCAGGTAGGATGGTACTTTACCACATACCACATTGGTGCATGAGCTTCTAATATAAATTCAGAAATTATTTTTAAGTTAACTTAAGAATTCCTATTCGGAATGTAATACCTTAGGGTGTAATTTGATGTTGTGTTAACCATCAAGCCTATGATAATTTTAAGTTTAGCAATTACCTTAATTCGAAGAATATTATTCAGACGATCGATCTTCGCAAATGTTATATAAATATCATTAATCTAAACTTATATCCTATTGGTCCAGCTCTGATAAATCGCAAAAAATCGGTAAAACTGAAGGTAGATGTTTACGTTGAGTGCCAAAAATAGAGCATTCTGCTTGATGCCTTGTAGTCGCCGCGTTGGAATAACTCGTTTTTATTGCATTAGTTCGCAAAACAAGTTCCTACTGGCAACTCATATTCAATTGCATTACTCTGAAAATTAACTAGTAAGAGGTATTAGGATTTTTGGTAAAGGAGTGGGGTGTATTCGTTACTCAAGTGTCTGTAGCTGGAAAACAGTGATTCCAAGTGGATAAGTTAAACTCAGGCCTTGAACAGAAATATCTGAAGGTCGAGTAATATAGTTACTAATGTCTTATATCCATGCTGTTTCATTCTCTGAAATACATGTATTGGGAATTACAAATTAAAATAATACGTATTTAAAAAAAATCATGTTATTAAGTGTCTTTTTTCCCAATAATTTTTTTTTGCCCACCCTACTAAACAGTCATTTTAAATAGTTACTGTTCATCCTTTGTATGCAGCTCTTCGTAGGAAATCATCTTTAAAGCGTCACTAACGCTGCTTTTCCTTTCGCTTTTGTTCACTGTACACAAGTCATTCACTACTCAGGAAATAGAGCTTATCTTCATAAAGGGGAAATGGTGTCATTTAAACTAACGCACCAAAGAATGTTGTTAAATTTTCAGTCTGTCTAGTGTTAACTGTACTTATTTCACCCGATAGCCGTATAGTTAGCGCTCAGGCTCTCGGTTCAACAATCTCCGGGTTCGAATCTTGGCCAAGCTATGAATGTTCATAGTAGTTCGGAATTCCCTTTAAGTCGTGGGTCCTTGTTTAATTAACCCTCGAGTTGCAAAAGATAATTGTGTGTAGAGACAATCCAAACAAATATTTGCAATCTCAAATAAATCGATGCAATGAGCAATGCAACAGATCATTGCTATAACACCTGCAATAATCGGATAAAAGTTATTACCGAATACGGTGATTACTGATTATACGGATTGGAAAACTACAAGTAGAGATTTACTATATTTCTCAAGAGAAATCTTAAAAAATATATTGAAAATTCATAATTGAAATTCAAACGTGTCCCAGCGAAGTTTTGTGAAATTCCAACAAATGAAGATATTGTTAAGAATGAATCTGATGACTAGAACACTAAAAGTTTGAAAAAAGAACCCAGAAAGAAACGGGATCGAACGAAGCTAAAACTAGATATAAAACCTTTTGTTTCTCGATCTGGATACTTTGTTCATCTTTCCATTCATATATTAACTTATAATTTAAACAAAAAGGCTAATTTTTAATGTCAGAAATTAAAAAAAAAATTTTTTAAACATATGTCAATTCTTGTGAAGTCTTTAATTTAAGTTTCGTTGTAAAATATTGTGTACCTATTATACCTACCACCTATCACATATATACTGGTCATCAATCGTGTTAAAAAATTTCTCATCTATTTTAAGGATTTTAACGTTCATCTACCATTTTTCGTTTGAAAACTAAGATTCGTCTATTTTTTTACAATTTTATGGCGTAACTTTTTGACTATTTTTTTTACTACTTAGACTATTATTTTACCTGCTTTTATTGGGTATATTTAATCTTGCGTTAGGCCCAGCTTGTCCGCGATGAGACCTTGCACCATAAAAAACCCCAACCAATCTCTTAATCGATGGAATTTTTCAACGCTTCATTTATCACGATCAAAATCAAGATACAGTAAATCCCCGATTACCCGAGTTTCCGGTTTAACCGAGCTATCAAATATTTCTAGGATTTTTTTTGGTTGTACCTTTTCCATTTTTGAAACTACCGAAAACAATTCCGAAGTCGATCTTACAAATACTCAGTAAAACGAAATCCGTGACTGGATAAACGCTGACGTACAAGAGATTACAAATAAAATGATAGTCAATATCGTCAATAAGGAAAATGAATCTAGCGATGATGATGAAGACAGTGGCGATGAAAATCGACATATGAAAATCTCTCATACAGATTAACTAAAATCTATCGAAAGTGCTATATTGAATATATAGAAACAAGAAGAAGCGACACCAACAATCCTGTTATCCTTAAAAAAATGGCCGACCAACCGGTATAGTGGTTAAGGTGTTAGCCTCTAGATCGGAAGGTTCCTGGTTCGAATCCGGGTCAGGGCATGGATGTTTGTAAGCGTATGGTGTAGAGGCGGCTGGTGCACCTTAAATCTGTCGTGGCCGAAAGTCCTCACGTTGGGTTGGCGTGGAAGTTTGGAGAGTGGGGTGCCAGCTCAGGTGTTGCTTCGTCATCTGACCGTGGTTCAAAATTACGAGGTGTTGTCCTCGAATCTTTCCCTTAAGGGACTGATTCCGGACCGTCGTCAATAGCCCGTTGTGTTGCTCTAGTACGACGTTAACTAAAAATTACCATTACCATAACCTTAAAAAAATGGCGAAATATTACTGCAGGAAAACTACAAAGTAACGTAAAACAAAAAACAATTAAGGACTTTTTAAGTGAGAACTCTTTAACTGTCGTAACAATATGAATTGCATGTGGTGTGCCTGTATTACTTTTGTATTTTTTAAAATATACATTTAAACCTACACGATTTATTTTATTTACAATTTTCGCTTTAAACGAGTTTTTCGGTTATCCGAGTTAGTCTTGGTCCGCATTAACTCGGATAATCGGGACTACTGTTTATAAAATTGGGAAAAGCAAAATCGGACAAGAAACATAACACTAACGAGAACCATGGATATACATGTAATGTGACACTGCTACTTAAGATGGATACTCGGGTGTTCAAATACGCTGGGTGAGTACTTTTGGCATTCGAGTTCCCAGGATGAAATACTCCTGTATTCGAATAGCTTTTCTACAAAGGTTATTGCTAAGTATTCCCATTTGACAAAACACGCTAGAATCGGAAATCCTGCCATGGTTCCAAAGGCAGACGTCACTGGGTGATACTTGTTTCTTCTTTAACATGTTAACTTAATGTTCTAGATGGAATTTTAAGATTCGGCCGCGATAGAAAAATTGGAAAAAATTCGGACTACCTGTGTGACAACTCATTATTGTAAGTGCCCCCATAGATTAGTCAGGACAGTCTATACAAACACACACACACACACACACTTTTATAATAGTAGAGATACATACATAATATTGGTGACCTTTAAACAAGGTTACACACAACCTTACACGTTTCCTGACAGGCCAAAAACGTGTCTTAAGCATAGAGGAGAGAAAAAGATAGAGTCCAGTGGTTGTCCGAGTAAAACTGACTGACGCTTCCTCGATTCCGAGAACGTTCGCTATGGGATTTAGCATTGGGTCAGCAAATTAACGCGTTGAATGATGAAAATTTAGTAAAAAAATGGTTGCATATTGTTTTACACACAATTGCAAGGAGAAAAGAACAAAAGGATCACCATACTCATTTCACATGTGTGTTATTTTTTACTTATCTGCTTTATTTTAGTATTCAGAGCATTTTTTAGAGTAGCTTTGCATTACATCATAGTATAATCAATGTTTATTCGTTGTTGCGACCACTTTTTTATGCATTATTTGACTTCGTGAAAACAATTTGGATATTTGTAAGCTGATCGAAAATGTTTTAAAATCATTAAAATGATTAAGTTTGCGAAAAAAAACCGAATATCTTATGGATTACGCATAAATGCAGATTGGCGAATCTTGGCGACTTCCAAAGAGGAAACAAATATCGCATGTTTATAAGTTAGTTTCTTTATGTTAGATTGTGCCGTTCACTTTAGATTAATAATTTTAATATACTATTACAAGTGTGGGAGTGATCGCTCCTGATATCTGTATAAGAATTTTGATTTGCAGAGATTGTTTTATTCTATTTGTGTTGAAACAAAAAATACATACGTACTTTTGCGTAATATTTAAAAACGTAAAAACAATTCTTTTTTAAGGAATCAATTAATTTTTAAGTAAAGCAGATGGTTTCATTCAAGTGTGTATCACCTTTTTAGAATAGAAATAGGAACTGATGGATAACCTTTTAGAAATTTTACTAGGTTTGCTTTTGTAATTGTTTAAAGTTCGAGTATTCGTTTAATTTAAATTAGGGGTCTAATCTAATTAAAATTTGTGTAACGTTTTTACAGTGACATTTTCCTTGTTTTTTTTTTCGGTATTTGTTTCGTATTAATACGGTGGTTTTCTATGCATTTTGGTCATAATTTCCTTTTTTAATTTTTATATGCGTTCTTTCTTTCTCTGTACTTTAAGCCGTTTGGAAAAAAAGTTTATAAAAAGCTGAGAGATAAAATGTTTTTGAAAACTTTTTCTCTTGAATGTTCTGTTTCTTGGAATTGCTTATGTTTAGGTTGGGTAATTCTTACTAGAATTTTTTTTAATGTTATTAAAACACATTATTTATTTAGTAATTATAGTATAGTATGAACATAAAAATCTGAATAAATAAAGCAATTAATGACTTTGATGATTTCGAGTCCTTGAATTGCATATCTTCTTGATATCAAGCACAATATTGGTAAGTTGCATTCTAATATCTGGTGTGGCATCGAGTCTATTCTTGCACTTTGACTTCTTTGCAGCCATAATAAGAAAATCCAGCTTCCATAAATAGGTTGTAGAAAACGGAAGTAAAACAATAATAGCTTGTTTAGAAAAATTGTATTACTCTTCTGACAAACTCGTCAATAAATCTTTTATAGGCTGTATTTTAGTTTCAAATCAGAGTCACTAATAAAATCAATTAGATTTTCATAGTCACTTGCGTTTGAGCCTACTGGTATAGCTGTCACGGAAAATAGATTGCGAACCCAGAAATCGTCCTTACTAGTTTTCGAAAAATATTGCAAAAGAGTTGTTTTTAAGTTATGGTAGGTGTTCTAAAAATACTTTGGAAACTTCTTCACCCACTTTAAAATTTAATTCATTCAAACATTCATAGAAGGCAGGAAAACAATCAAAATTATTATATTCAACTGATAAAATCCTAAATTGAACTTTTTTTTTTTAAATAAACAGATGCAATTTTATCTCTTGTATTAAAAATTGTAATACTTTTCCCTTGTAATGATAAGTTAACTTCATTGCACTTGGCAAAAATATCTGCCAGATATCTAAGTTTTATCGACCATGAAGGATTTGCTAAAACTTCAACAAAACTTTGTCCTGAATTATTTTGTGCCTTCAAAAAGACCAATAACTCACTTCGAAGTTCATAAAGTCTTAATAGTGCTTTTCCTCTGGATAGCCATCTTTCTTCAGTATGTAATAAAAGTGCTTTGTGTCCACTAACATTTCATCGCTCAAAATTTTAAATAATCTGGAAGTGGTCTTGATTTTACATAGTTTATCACTTTCACGGCTTCATTCATAACATTTTTTAAATCCATGGAAATTTTTTTAGTCACCAGTGATCGCCTACTCAAAATACAATGACTGTTGGCGGCTCTAGTAGCTACTTTCTGGATACGGGATACAACACCTTTCATCTTTCCTACCATTGCCTGAGCACCAACTGTACAAATATCAATACACTTATTCCAACCTATCTCTTGATTTGTAATGTTATCATTAATACAGTTGAATATATATTCTCCTGTAGTTTGTCCGCCGACCAACCGGTATAGTGGTTAAGGTGTTAGCCTCTAGATCGGAAGGTTCCTGGTTCGAATCCGGGTCCGGGCATGGATGTTTGTAAACGTTTGGTGTAGAGGCGGCTGGTGCACCTTAAATCTGTCGTGGCCGAAAGTCCTCACGTTGGGTTATCGTGGAAGTTTGGAGAGTGGGGTGCCAGCTCAGGTGTTGCTTCGGCATCTGACCGTGGTTCAAAATTACGAGGTGTTGTCCTCTGATCTTTCCCTTAAGGGACTGATCCCGGACCGTCGTCAATAGCCCGTTGTGTTGCTCTAGTACGACGTTAACTAAAATTACCATTACCTGTAGTTGGTCCATGTAAATATGCGTACCATAAGTAAATCTTCTTCAATACTTTTATCATATGTGTAACGAACAAATACAAGTAGTACAGCTAATCCTGCGACATCTGTAGATTCATCCATTTACAATGCATATTCACTGCAAAATCCAAAACGATGAATTAACTCTTTCGCTATGCTAGTAGAAGGATCTTTAATACGTCGTGAAACAGTATTATTTGATCATTGTATTGCATCTATTTTTTTAGTAGCCAGCTCGTTAAGAACACATGACACCATGTCTTTCACACATGACTTAATGAGTGTCTCTCCAATCGTATGAGCTTCACCATTAAGTCGAATGCGATAACTCACTTGATAAGATGCCTCTGTTGCATTTTCAGTTTTAGTCATTGCAATCATTTGAAGTTTGGACTTTTCTAGTGAGTCCCGTTGTCGCTTAAAAAAATTGCATGTCTTTTCCTTTATAGTCAGTGTGTATCGTTTCGAAGTGCTTGCGAAGTTTTTCTGGAGCCAATGAACTGTTTGCGAGTATTTTATGACATAAAACACATATTGCATCACTGAATTGCCAATATACGCGTAAATCCCAAATTTAAATAACTTTTTATAGTACTTCCGTTTGGTTTGTTCATAGATATAATACTTGTTCTTTGATATTATATTTTGAAGAAACCACAGTTTTTTGGATCATTTTCTTCTTCAATGATAGACGTGTCTTGCCCTTCCTTTTGTTGAAGTTCCTGATTTCAATAAAAAATCCATGGGTAGTTTTTGAATAATAGTTAAATTCTGTATTAAGAACAAATTTTTTGTCAAAATGGACAAAATTCGACATTGTAAGCAATCCGACTAAATTAATATACAAGAAAATCTTTACCATTTTTATGCAAATTTAATTCATTTATATTTTTGAAAAGTATACACCCAATCCTGTTTTAACGTCCAGATTATTGGTTCCAAAAAAATGACGCAGCTTAAAAAATTACAACCTATTGTAAATGTGACAAATTGGCTCCTAACATTGAGAAATCGCTTAAAAAAAGTATCAGAAATGTACCAGTAAACAAAAATGGTTCTTTGAATTCCCGCAAAAAAATCTTGTATATCTAAGTAAATTTGCGGGTATACATCGCGCAAAAAGTGAAAACCGTGCCATCCAAAAAATAGCGTTAAAGTGAAATCATGCAAATAAAATTCGCACAATAAGAGGACTGGGTGTAGATCAAATAACGTGTGATTGATTAATCAAAAATTTCAGTTCAAAGCCAATCAAATATTAAGGTTAAAAAAAACCAGCACCGACTTACTTATGAAACTTCCCTCCAGAATTTATACACTGATATGCTGAATATTTAATACGGATTTTCAAGCAGTTTCTTTAACAGATTTATTGGAAGAACGGTGTCACAACGCTGTGCTTCCATCATGGACGACACTAATCCCTCTTTCCGGTGTCAGTAGAACGCTTATAAAGAATTTGCTTACATTAAAGGGTCAATTATGGCGCCAAAAACTAACAGATGAGTCATATGTAACGCGTGTGACTGTGATAGAATTATAAGAAAACAAGACCATAAACATATATCAGTGGTGATTGATCATCACTCTCCTTTCAATGTGAAGTAGAAGATATTTAAATGTATTGCAGTTTATAAAACCTTTCCATAATGTCGCAGAACACCTATTCATGTTCAACGGATCACTGGTGTTCCGCGGATCATAGTTTGAAAAACCCTGGATTAGAGGTTTTATTAGCCAGTGCTTAAGTAGTCAGGTATAATAGTTTGTCCTCAAAGTAATATTTTTCAGACTTCACAACAAGGTGGAATTTTCTAGGTATGCTGTTAAAATTTATATAAATGATCTAATTTTAAAATTAATATCTGACCCTGGCATTAATTGTTTATATGCTGACGACTGACTTATGTTGACTAAAACCCACAAGGGAAGTGCTGAACTTCTGACAGAAGGAATGCTAAATTCGTGTTTGAATGAATAGTGTAATATGATTGTTTATGCTAGACTTCAAAGTTGGAACCTATACGATTTGCGTGGTTGTCTCCATATATGTGAAACATGTACCCCGCTCTATGACAACCTATCCAGGTAAATCATTTGTTTGTCACCAATCGGTCCCGGGCTCAAATCTTTGTAACTACATGGATGTTTGTGATTGTTCTTGTTAGGGGTAGAAGGGAACTGGGTGCTCCTTCAAAGTAAATATCAGTTCACCATTTGTGGTTCCAAAGACAAAGAGGTGAGTAGTTGGGTATTGGAAAAAAAAGGACAACTGATCCCACCCCATCAAGAAAAATTTATGATACATTTGCGAGGGAGGGTAAGTGTAAGATATACAACGTAATTTATTAAATTTTTAAAAATTTTTAAAGCTATCTCCTTTGTAAATATTTTAATTTTAAAATTCAGTACATCAAAAATACCTAATACAATTAAGCATTCATTGCATTTTATATTAAAGAAATTAATTCCCAATAAAATACCTTTAAACTGAGAGATTACCAAATCTGTATCTTCCCGGAAAAAGTACAATTAACTACCCTAAAGATGCAGTAATTTTCATTTAAGCTTTAACTAACAAAAGCTTAACAACCTTTTGAAAAGAGGACAAAACTTGTTTTATAATTATTTTCATTCATAGCTATGTAATGTCTCCTGCTACACCAAGTTTCATTAAAATTTGGAAGGTCTCTGACTAATCAATACGTTAGATGTGTGACGGAATTCTTCAAATTTTGGAAATTTCTGTAACTTTGAAACCGATATGGCAACGGAACAATAGTCTGATTTAGAGAATTTCGCAATGAATAAATTTCGCAATGAATTCGAAAATTTCGCAATGCTAAGGTGAGAAACAAGATTTTCCGCATTAAAAAATTTATTTAACCAGGAGAAATAATATGTTTTTGGTCTATCCTGTAATTGGTGTTGACTATTTTGACAAACCTTCCTTAAAACTTCTATGTATGTTTAAAGCTACGGAAATAGAAGTAAAATAAATATCTCTATATTAAAAAAGCTTGAAAACTCGCTTTTTTCGCTCGATTCTTAGGCGGTTTCAAGAGAAAGTACGAATCAGAAAATTACGAAATTAACAGGGTTTGCTTAAAAGTGTACAGGGAACAAGATGGACAAGATTTTTTTCCGAAGCGGCTATTAGTTTTGGGTGCATTAAGTGTCAAAGTAGAAAAAAGCGAAATTTCTAACGCGAATAAAGCAAAACACGTACAAATTTTCAGTCGTGAGTTTATTTTCTAGAGTACCTCTAAGGGTCAAGTTTTGCAACTCGCCGAGTTTTTTTAGAAATTTGAATTTGGCTCCTAAGAATATATTTTTTTTAATTCGGGAAAAGTCGGGAACTTTTTGTTATTTTTTCGTTAAAACTGTCATATCTATAGCTTATAACTATTAATTTTTTAATTTGAAAACATCACGGGGAACCTTAGAATATACTCTTTCTTACGGTACAAATATTTTGGAAATGGGTAAATCAATAAATTCGATGCGATTAAAAGTTGGTCATACAAATTTCGTACTTTTTAGATCGTAATTTACGATACAAAACTAAAACTGTCATATTTATAGCTTAATACTATTATTATTTTTTTAATTTGATAACATCACTGAAAACCTCAGAATGCACTCTTTCTCATGGTATAAATATTCGTAAAATTGGTTTATAAATAAATTTGATGCGATGAAAAGATTCACGATAGTGTACAAATTGTTCATCGCGGAGCGATAGCGTAACTTTTCTTCACGGAAAGGAAAGTATACATTTATAACTAATGGGTTAGAAAAGATATAAAATTTATCGTAGCAACAATTACCATATCAACGATTTTTTTCATTTAGCCGTTGAAACTCGCTTAAAGGCTCAACTCTCTTTTTTCGCTCTATTCTTAGACGGTTTCCCGAGATGGAATTTCCTTGTTTATCTGTATTGATGCAGATCCAGTGGGCGTGGTGTGCGTTCATGTCTCCGGCTATGATGATAGAAGAATTCAACCCTAAAAAGGCTTCGATATCCCAGTCAGCACCATGAAATGCCAGGTTTTGGCTGCACCCACCATGAAGTAATGGCTCCTCCCACCCTGCGTGATCTCAAAGTCCCGCATCACCTATTCTTTTATTCACCTATTCTTTGTAGTCACCGATTCAACTTCCTTCATCCCTCAAGCTATTCTTCAACTTGCAAGAACTGATCTGTAGACCCATTGGTTGTTAACATGCATAGGCAACACCAACACTCTTTCGGCAGTGTTTGTGGTGGTTCATACAGAGGTGGAACGTAAAGGGGTCTGTGCACATTCTTAGCCCATAAGTCTAACCTCCGAGGGGGAAAGACGTGTTTTTATGATCGTTGTCCTTCGAGCATAGGTTCTGTACCACTTAGAGGAGGACGCTCTCTTAGTCAATTTGAGTCCTTTTCTAGACTGATTAAAGAGTTATGGCTGATTCGAATTAATCACAAATTGAAGTTACTGCTAAATATACAAATCTAATAAGTGCAGATGCCCCCTATGAAAAGGTCTATATTAAACGCGACAGAGTACACAGTATGTTAGCGTGCTCCAAAATTGTTATCGCTATGCTCTATAAAGAATCGCTTCGAACCAAGTCTCAACCCTCCTTCCAACGGATGCTAGAGCATGAGGAGAAGAAAGTCAACAAACTGCAAGGTTAGTGGTAATTTTTGAATGTCAGAGTGAACTCGTTTTTAAATGTTTCCCAAAACCCTTCGGTCAATAATAAACCTGATAATGCTAAACCTAATTTCTAACCTAATTTCGTAAGAGATCTAGTAATTGCATGTCTTCCCCGGCTAAAAGCTCAACATTAACCAATCATCGCAGTCACCTCCAGTGGCAACTAGCATTAAATTTTATTTACTTAAGGGGACCTAGTACCTTAAAAATGACAAAATACTGAAAAGAATTTGTTTGTGTAAAAAGTTGCCTATACTATTTAAGGGGGTCCGGGACGCAATCGCGGAAACCCTCACGCTTTGAGCACTCCTTGGCGAGTTGGCGATATAAAGCACTTTGAGAACCGAAAGCTGGGGAAATCGGCAATCCTTCTCAATTTCTCGAGCAACCCTACTAAGTTGCTTAGAAGATCGCCATTTTTTTCTCGCTGAGTGCTATGATTTTCAGTCTGATTTTTTTTTGTGGATATTCTATATATACTAGGGGGCCTGCCCTCTGCTCGCTAACGCTCGCCAACCCTCGGAGGATTACTCCGCAATCCTCATTGGTTTGGTGCGCGAACATATGCTCGCTTCGCTCGCATCAATGAAGACATGTGTCCTAGCAGAAAGGATTGTTTACAAAATATGATATTCCAAAAAAAAATATTTTTCAAATCTAAATTTTTTTATGTTTTTCAGAAAAGATATTTACAGTGTCTCTGGAATCCGAATTCAAATGAAAATTTTGAGCAAATTTTGACTCGAAATGTGAGCGTTGATATGGAAATGGAATACACAACATGTTGTTTGTATATACATTTACTCCTGCACTCGAGCCACCCACGCATTTTCATTGAGTTTGTCGTCAAAAGTTGTAGTGCAAGCGTCTTGTTGAAATATAATTGTTGGCCCTGAAAAGGACCGTTTTTTAAATGACTCTGAAAAGATCCTACGCTTTTTTTTATTTCTATTATTAACTGCAACAGCTCGACAAAATTCATTTTCTTTGAATAAAATTTCATCCGATAACGCTATAAATTCAATTGAAGCGCGAGGCTTCGTGATAAACAAACAATCGTACAATGTTGCCAAAACGCAATAACAAATAACGTCTTTTTTGCGTGCCACGTAAGAGAATTATATATATAGATTATGTTGACATTCAAGATATAACATGATTATTTTTGTTTTACTTTATCTATCTCTATTGTAACTACTTCGTAATATTGGTTGATATAAGAAGCAGGCGGTATAAGAAGTACCCCCATGCAAACAAATTGTATATGTTTACATTTATTTGAAATTTAGTCAATCAATTGCGTTTCGTTATGATTTTTACAATATAATATGATCACTTACTCTAAAACTCGTTAAATAGAAAGAGTTGATAAGAATGTATTTGTTTATGCGAGTGGGGAGGCGGTAATGGTAATTTTAGTTAACGTCGTACTAGAGCAACACAACGGGCTATTGACGACGGTCCGGAATCAGTCCCTTAAGGGAAAGATTCGAGGACAACACCTCGTAATTTTGAACCACGGTCAGATGACGAAGCTACACCTGAGCTGGCACCCCACTCTCCAAACTTCCACGCCAACCCAACGTGAGGACTTTCGGCCACGACAGATTTAAGGTGCACCAGCCGCCTCTACACCATACGTTTACAAACATCCATGCCCGGACCCGGATTCGAACCAGGAACCTTCCGATCTAGAGGCTAACACATTAACCACTATACCGGTTGTGGGGAGGCGGATAAATCAATTACGTTGTTTATTATGGAAATTATTCACCTTTATAACCCAAGTGTTTTTGTTTTCATAATATACTTTCTTACGAATCAAATCTCTTGTTTGATCGCATACTTAATATAATCCCGCCACTGTTTGGGGAGACAACTAGTAGTAGATATTTTTTTATATTAGTAAAAGCAGTTATATCAATAATAAGTATTAAGATTTAACTAAAGTAATTTTTTGTAAACAAATACACTTCTAGATTAGTTTTACTCATTTGAGCTCAAGATTACAAAATTTTAATTGAAAAAATATTCTATTTTGTCTGTTTCAATAATTTTCTTCGAAACAAAGTTTTTTCTAACTCATATCCTATAATTATAGCATTTGCATTTGGGCTGTTAAGGAGACAGAAAATTTTTTTACATGTATTCTCAAATGAAAAACAAATATTTAAAGTTGTTTTAGTTCATATTTATTGTTTAAGCCATTAGGGTGTGTCACAAAAACATATATTATTTCATGTATTTAATATATATTTGTTGCTGAGGTAAAACATTTAAAACAGAAAAAAAACTTGTAGTAAAAAGATTCCTTTCTGCTTATTATTAATTAATTTTTTTATTAATTAATTTAGAATTTGTATTTTTTTTTACTGATTACCCATCTAACTAATAAACAAAATCACAACACAAAAGTTTTCCAAATTTAAAAAAAAATTTAAAATTAAAATGTTTTGAAAAAAAGAGGGGTCATTTCAAATTGCTAAAACTCAAAATATTCTTGGTCAATTTTCAAAATTCTTGTAGTTAATTATTCACAAATTTATAAACTTTAATTTTGATTCAGCAAATTTAAAAATATTAATTCAATAAAAAATAAAAAATATTTGAATGAAAACTTCTTAAAATTTAAGGTATCTTTTTTTAAAGTTATATTTTTAAAAGTAAATATTTGTTTCAAATTTGCTGAATCAAAATTAAAGTATAATGTTTGAAAAAGATGCATTCCAAATTTCAACCCTTAAACTTTATCGGTTCTTGACTTATAACAATTTGAATACAGACATCTTGAAAAAATGCATCATGGAGAAAAACGCATTTAAAGTTTTAAAGACTAATTTACAGTTAATAAAATGTTTAAATACCCTTCAAGAGCATCCAGATGAGTATCTAACTACTTCTTTCCTCTTAAATCTTTGGTTTAGTTTGATATTTGCAAGTTCTACCTTTTTTCTGGTCTCCGTTGACTTAAATAACGTCTTTCACAGATGTTGTTGCCATGACAACAGCTGTCTGAGTGTTAGATTTTCAAAACAACGAACCGCAAAATTAATTCTATCTCTCGTTCTAATTAAGACAGAAACATGATTCAGACGTCATTTTAAGCAGAGAGACACAGAGAATTTTTTTAATACATAAAATTATTTTTCGAAAATTTGACTATTTTTGTGTCCCGGACCCCCTTAAAAGGTTGTCCGCAAAAATCAGACTGATTCTTGTGTTTTTTTAAAGTTATATGGATTTTTTTGAGTGTGTGATCACAGTGTTTCGAAACCAAAACTAAACGCATTTGTGTGTTTGCATAACCTCGATATTTATTTTCGAATAATTAAATGAAATAGCTTAGAAGATCAAACTTTTCTTTGTAACTGTTACTGATATCATGCCTTTTTTAAAATTTACATCAGTATTTGCGCCGTACGAGTAAATTATAGCGATAATTTGAGAAAAAAGAAGGCTTTCGTTTTGGTTTTCTGTTTGATATTTGTTATTCTGTTGTTTCTTTTTCTGTTTACACGTTCTTGTTAATCTCTAATGTTATAAAAGAAAGGATTTGTTTGTTTCTTGCACGTAAAGTCCTGATGAATCTGTGGCACTTACAGTGATGGGATTTTGCACACGGGTAGTCCAAATTTTTTGCAATTTTGGGGTCGCGGTGAATTTTAAAATTCAATATAGAACATTTAAAAATAAATGTAATAAGTTTTTTCACTGTTCTTCCTGCTTTCGAAGAAGCATAAAAGTTTAAGCAATTTGAAGAAGCATCAAAATTTAAACTTTTCATCCTCACGTCACTATTGACGTCAGCCTTTGGAACCATGCTAATTTTTTTCACCTACCGTCTCGAATGGTAACGAACAGATTCGAATGACCTTCGTTTGATTCGAGATTCATTCATTTTGATTTTTTTTCTTGAGAAACGGATTCGAGTGTGAAACGAAATAAACTATTTAAAGTTATCACTGACGTTCTTCATTGCTTTTTTCTATCTCATCAATTGTTAAAGATAGATTAAAATTTTTTATTTAAATTGAAAATGTTACACTAGATAGATACCTTATACGTTTGATGAGCTTTTAGAAAGATGTTCCAAGGTTCATGACATATGAAAGTCTATACAGTATGATTTAGTCCAAGTGTCCAAATGAGAATTTTGTGTCAAAAAACGTGTCGAAATGGCCACATCAGAAGCAGTTTGCGTGTATAATATTGGGGTACTTTCAACTATTCAACATATTCAGATAGCTGTTGGGATTAGGTTATGATCTGATACCTTAAAACGTGGACAAATATTTGATGTTTCAAAGAACTATCAGCGAAAGAACCGTTTAAGTGCCAAATTTTAACAGGTTCGAAAATTAGTGAAAAAAGCAACCAGAACAAAAGAATTGGCTCTTAAAAAGAGAAGGGATCACTTATGGTTCAGAGGGAAGTTTTAAACTTCACTTATATGTAGAAAGTAACTATAGAACAAATTCGAATCATTTTTATTTATACTTTTATAGCATAATTTTAATTTTAAACTTTAAACTGCTTTTTCTCCTACTTCATTTTTTGTATATATCTTATAATTCAAAATGCAAAGGCTTTTTTAATTTTCAATCAATTGACTTCACATATTTTTTATATTATATATAGACTCTTATTATGAAATACAGGTATGTATTTTTAGTTATTATTACATTTTTTTAAAAATACAAATGTGCAGCAAAGTGGCTTTTTTTTTGTGATATTTTACATAACATTTCAGGTTTTATATTTTATCTCAAGATATATTCATCCTGGTGGCGCCTTGTTCTTCCAAGGTGACAGAGCTCGGCAAACTACTATTTCTTGACTCATCAGTGGACATACTATGTGTCTTAGATTTCTGCAGGGTCACAAGACCTTCTCTATCTACCCTAAATGCAACTCTGCACAGGCCTGCCCCCTCTCATCTCTTGGAACTACATCGCGGTGTCTAGAGAGGATCTCCTAGTGGATCCAGTGGCGGATCAAGACAAGTGGGGCGGTAATCTTTTCCCCAAGCGGTAATCTTTTCGGGGCCCTCAAAAAAAAACTCAAGTTAGAAAAAAAAATCAAGAAAACTCTCAGTAAGTTATTAACAAAACAGAAAAGTAATAAAATTTTCATACCATAACACATTAAATAAATATTTCTATTACATAAAAAAAATTTGCAATCTTTTTCAGGTTTATTCGCTTTGTGATTGGTATATATAGTCACGTGATAGCAAGTCTTGCGAAGCGAACTAAATATGATTACGTAGCAATCATCAGGGGTTGACGAGCTATAGCGAGCAGGGGGCAGAACCCCCTAGTTAATTAAAAAAAATATTTTTTTTTCATGAATTTCCGTCTTGCTTCCTTTATAGTAAATTCAATTATTTTGGCAGTGTCAATTTGGTATAAAATTTCTTGCTCTATATATACAGAATGGACACATTAATTAATCTTTCTCCCATAGTGCTCCTTAAATAATTTTTTACGCGTTTCAAACAGAAAACGATCTTTCTTATGACGCAGTAGATGATGAAATTGTTAAAAAAATTTTAATAATCTTTCGACCTTCGGAAATGTACAAGACATTTCTTTGGCGGTTGAATAGATATCTGGTGGGGTTTTTATAGTGTCCTCGTTTTCTTATAGAAACTAAGGGGCTCCGCCCCCTGCTCGCTTAAGGGGGTCCGGGACACAAAAATCGTCACATTTTCGAATTTTTTTTTATCATTTCAAGAAATTCTCTGTGTTTTTCTGCTTAAAATGACGTCTAAATCATGTTTCTATCTTAATTAGAACTAGAGATATAATAATTTTTGTGGTGCGTTGTTTTGAAAATCTAACACTCTTGACAGTTGTTGTCATGGCAACAACATTTATCTTTAAAACTTTAAATGCGTTTTTCTCCATGATACTTTTTTTAACATTTTCTGTATTCAAATTACCATAAGTCGAAAACCTATAAAGTTTAAGAGTTGAAATTTGGAATATATCTTTTTTCAAACATTATCCTTTAATTTTGATTCAGCAAATTTGAAACAAATATTTACTTTTAAACATATGACTTAAAAAAAAAGTATCTTAAAATTTTCAAAAAGTTTCAATCAAATATTTTTTATTTTTTATTAAATTAATATTTTTTAAATTGCTGAATCAAAATTAAAGTTTATAAATTTGTGAATAACTTACTGCAAGAATTTTGATAATTGATCAAGAATATTTTGAGTTTTAGCAATTTAAAAGGACCCCTCTTTTTTTTCAAAAAATTTTAATTTAAAATTTTTAAAAAACTTTTGGAAAATTTTTGTGTTGTGATTTTGTTTATTAGTTAGATGGGTAATCAGTACAAAAAAAAATTCAAAATTCTAAATGAATTAATAAAAAAAATTTCGATGTGTCCCGGACCCCCTTAAGCTCGACAACTCTTTGTTTTCAAAAAAACATATTTTTTCTTTGGTTTTCTGCGAGTTTGTCCATCTTCCACATTAAATGACAGCCCTGATAAATCAGTTGCCTCTTTTTCAAATTATTCACTGAAATTATTGATGAAATTTTCTAATGACTTCAGTAGAATATATAATTTAAATAGAGTTCTCATATCCCACTGATTGTAGTGATTTTCTAATAGCACTTATTCTTTGTAAAATACGTAGTATTCCAAATAACTGCCATTAGGGCGGTTTCCATATTAGTCCATTTTCTACATTAGTGAAGTCACCTCCACTATGGTAACTTTTTTCTTCTGAATTACAAATTTCAGTTAAAGCCACTTTTATATGGGTTTCATAGTTATTACATTATCTACTCGTACTGACCATCTTGTGTTAGATACTCTTTTCACTGAACTTAAAGACACTGTAACAACTTTTTCCAAACCCTAATGAGAAGACATTTTAAAGACATCGGAGCCCCTTTGATATTACAGGGCCCTACGCGGCCGCTTAGTCCGCTTAATCCACCACTGAGTGGATTCCCTCCTGATTTGTGACTTTCTGCATATCCACGTACTCTTGGACTTGGTCTTGCCCAGGGATGGCGAACCTATGACTCGCGGATCAGACACTGACCCACGCGATGATTTTTAAAAATTTATCATCATTTCATCATATACATAAAGAATTTTAGTTATTTTTTGATCCCTTCTTTTAAAAAATATGAAAATACAAATGTTAGTAAAGAACTTAAAAATGCATAAATGATTTTTATAAAATGTTTTAGATTTATTGACTATACATAATACTGTTTAAAGATTTATATGAAGGCCGATTGAGTAGAATATGTAAAATTTTAAAATACCGCTCGAGAATGAACAAATATTGTAAATGCTAATAATGAAGATATAAAGGCCCCGTCCACATGATTCGCGTAAAACGTACATTTGGCGAGGCTAGCGAGGTCCCGTTCTTCAATGTCGCAAAGATAGTAACTTGAATTGGTGGAATAAAAATACACAATTTAATGGTGGCACCTCACCAGACGCGCGTTTCAAACGCTCATGTGAACAGGGCCTAAGGCCACGTTTACACGAGACATATCAACGCGAATTTGACAAGAATTAAAAAATTGAGAGCCAAAAAAAGAAGTTTTTTACCATGCTTCCTTCCCCCTTTCCAAGTGACCCACGAGCTAGTACTAAAAAAATACAGAACAAAATTTGACCAACTTCTTAAAAAGGTTCGCCGTCCCTGGTCTAACCTCTGGCTAGACCTAGGGGATTAAAAACAACAAACAACAATGTATCTTCAATTCCATACCTACAAATTTAGATTATAGTTAAAGGAATATTTAAAAAAAAATCAAGCTTATATCATAATAATTAAAAAAGAAAAAACACTTTAAAAATTCTTAAATTAAAAAAAAAATTTAATTAAAAATTTTTTAGCACATTTTAAAGAAAATTAATAGAAAATCCTACTTATTAAATAAAAAATTACAAAAAAAACATTAAAGTTTAAGCGATATAACCTTATTGTAAGAAATACCTAATCGAAAACTTTAAAATCTTTGAACAATCACTTGTTAAATGTTTGGATTACTTTTTTTAATATTTATTTAACTACTTTTCGTAACTTCAAACACAGGAGTTTTAAGGAAATTTAGTCAAAATAGTCATTGCCAAGACGAATTACATGGTGGACCGAAAAAAAAAATTTCCCCAGTTAAATAAATTGATGCAATGCGGAAATCTTATCTATGACACACCTAAGGATTGTGCAATTATTTATCTAAATCAGACAATTTTTCATTTGATATATCGCTATCCAAGTTACAGAAATTTCCAAAATTTGAAGAATTCCGTCTGAAATCCAACGTACTGATTAGTCCAAGATCCTTCACATTTTAATGAAACTTGGTGTAGCAGGTAACAATACATAGCTATGAATAAAAATAATAATTGTAAAAAAAGTTTTGTCCTCTATTCAACATGTTACAAAGCTTTAGTTATTTAAAGCTTAAATTAAATTTTACAGCATCTTTAGGGTAGCTAATTCATTTTCGGGAAGATACAGTAATGGTAATCTCTCATTTTAAAGCTATTTTATTGGGATTTAATTTCTTCAATTAATTATAAATCGCAGTGCATTTTAACAGTATTGGGTCTTTTTAATGTATTGTATTTAAAAATTCAAATAATTGCAAAAGGGAAGTCTTTAAAAATTTGGAACATTTTAACAAATTGCGTTGTTACATCTTAACCCCTCCACAAAAAAGTTTCATGAATGGTTGGTTCTCTTGATGGGGAGGGATCAGTTGTACTTTTTCTTCCAATACCCAACTACTCATCCCTTTGTCTTTGGAACCACAAGTGATGAACTGATAGTTACTTGTGTAGGAGCACCCAGTTCCCTGCTACTCCTAATCACAAACATCCATGTACTTACAAACAGTGATTTGAGCCCGGAACCTACTGGTGGCAGACAAATGATTTTACCAGGATAGGTTGTCATAGAGCGGGGTACATGCTTCACATATAGACAACCCACGTAAGTCGTATATGTCCTGTTTTCGTATGTCCCAACTTTAAAGTCTAGCATAAACAGTCACATTACACTATTCATTCAAACATGAGATGGCCTGTTTTAGCGTTCTTTCAATCAGATGTTCAGCACTATCACCACTTTTGGGTTTTTGTCGACATAAGTTAGTCGTCGGTATAAAGACAATTAATGCCAATAATTTTCTTGCCTTATGACAAGAGCTCATGATAAATGGTACACTGAGAGCATAATTTTCCTCTGTTGCAATCCCGTCTTCGAGATTGATTGTGACGGTTCGCTACTCATTCCCCATGCCCTGACCCCGGATTCGAACCAGGAACCTTCTGATCTAGAGGCTAACACCTAACCACCAGTCCGGTTGGTCGGTTACAACCCCAGAAGGAAATGGAATCAAACGAAGCTGAAACTAGATCGAAAACTTTTGATTTCTTGATCTGGATAAGTTGTTCATCTTCCCATTGATATTTTAAATTCAATTTTAGAAAAAAAGTTAATTTTTAATACAACAATTTTTTGACTGTTTATATTTTTTCTCAAAATGCCACTTGAAAAGTCTTTAATTTAGGTTTATTTGTAAAACTTGGGGGCTCTGCACCCTTCTCGCATCCGCTCGCCAACCCCATAAGAAAGAGTGCATTCTGAGGTTTTCAGTGATGTTTTCAAATTAAAAAAAAAAGAAGAATAATAGTATTAAGCTATAGATATGACAGTTTTAGTTTTGTATCGTAAATTGAGATATATAAAAAATACGAAATTTGTAAGACCAACTTTTAATTGCATCGAATTTATTTACTAACCAATTTCAAAAATATTTGTACCGTAAGAAAGAGTACATTCTAAGGTTTCCCGTGTTGTTTTCAATTTTAAAAACTAATCGTTATAAGCTATAGATATGACAGTTTTAACAAAAAAGTAACAAAAATGTCCTGATTATTCCCGTCTTTAAAAAAATATTATCAGGAACCAAATTGAAATTTCTAAAAAAACTCGGAGTCCTGTAAAAATTCACATTTAGAGGTACTCTAAAAAATTCACGACTGAAGATTAAAAATTTGTACGTCTTTAGCTCACTCGCATTACCAAATTTCGCTCTTTCAATTTTTGCACTTAATAAACCCTAAACTAGTAGCCGAATCGGAAATTTTTTTTATTCGTCTTGTTTCCTGAACGGACTATGTCAATTTTGTAATTTTCTGATCCATACTTTCTAGGGAAACCGTCTAAAAATTGAGCAAAAAAAAACCGACGACTTTTCAATCCTACGACGGTGGCTGCGGTAACATTTTTTTTTTATAGAGAGATACTAGCCACTGCGTGGCTAGTCCGGACTTGCCCGTGCCAGTTGCTTTTGTAGAGTTTTGGTTTGCGAAGCAAACCAAATGGTAATTTGTAGCCAATTGAATAACCATAACGTAGTTGCCCGTGACAGTTCTTTTCGTGGGGGTCACATTACCCGTGGTGTTGGTTTGCTTCGCAAACGAAAAAATATAAATATTCAATTGAAAAATTATCTGTTAAAAGAAAATTTTAGATGTCGTAAGAAGACACTGTTTCACTTGTGCGGCTTTCAGCTGTATAGTCCGTCTTACGATGGAAATTCGGGGATATAGTACGGCTGATATGTGCAATAATTGGAAGGAATTGTGACTTTAATGATAGAAGCATACAAATTGGTGTACATATACTACATATATGAAGATTTAATTTTGAATATGAGGCCATCTCAAATTTCGCCTATGGCAATAATGGCGGACATTCCAAAGGACGGCTTCTGAATAATTTGTGTACTCCTTTGTTATTGTTATTTGATGATGTTAAATTACATCTTTTTAAGTAATAGCGAGAAATTGTTATTTTGTGCATGTACTCTGTTATTTTTAATAATATATACCATATTTTATTTTTATATTCTATTTATAAAAAAAATGGCAGACAATCAAAATGGTGGCCTCTGAGTATATTTCGGTGCTCAGATAGCAAAATGTTATTTGTCACTTTTCCCAAAAAATTGTCGATCGAGAGTCTGGTTTGTTAATGTTTAGAAGGTGGCAAATGTCAAAAGCCTTTCTCTTTCAGTTTATGATAAAATAAAGGTGGAAATTTGTAATAAGTGTTCTTTAGCATTTCGTTAAATTTAATTTTTAACTTCACCTTTATGAAATGTGTATTTATAAGTAATCCTTTTTTAATTTGTTTTGCAGGCTCCATTTCCATCTCAACCTCCAGTAAAGGAGAACTTACAGACAGTAGTGAGTTCACATTTCCATTTTAAATCTCATATAAAGCTATCTATTGAATAGTTAGAAAAATTGTATTGATTAATGCAAACATTTGCCCCCTTTTTTGACAAAAATGAGTGGAAAATAATTTTATTGCACTGACTGATAGATTACCTTCTCTGGTAGTTGCATGATCCTGCACTCATAAAAATTCTAAGGTTTCTGGCTAAAGAACCGATTTAGGTGAAGAAAACTTCTGAACCACTTACGACACGTAGCACACTCACCGTGCACAACACATACCTTTTACAAAGAATTCTTGCCTTTTCGGAAACAAAGAATTTGTCGAAAATGCTCTTTATTTATATGTCATTTTTAATGCTTAACAAAATTTAAAAAGCACAACCAAAAAAACCCATTTTTTCTTCAAGTACTCGCTGAAATTATTTTTATCAAACAACATCAAAACTTTACACGTGTAAAGTATTCTTTGTTAACACTTCACCATCGAGTGGCAAAAACTGAACGAACTTTTGCCTCCACCCAATTAACTACTGGTTTGGGAAAAAAAAATGATTTGCCATGCTCATAAGTAATTTGTAATATATATATATATATATATATATATATATATATTTACAGGCTCCAGTAAGTTCATGTGAACCTATGATTTTTAAAGAAATGGACATAACCATGAAGGATTCTCTTTCAGATAGTACGTACTTCCTTTGATTTTAAAATAAAATTTCCTTGGTTCTTGTATAATAGATTTATTTTTACTGAATGTTTTCATTTCAAATTCAAATTTATTTCAATATATTTTCATTACATGTGTATTTTGTAGCAATAAAAGCTTGAAACAAATCTTTCCATTAAAAAAAATTCTTTTACATTTGCCTTTTTTACACATGTTCTTGAGGAACATGTAATTAACTTAAAATGGAATATTTTTATAAAATGTTGTTTTAAATCATACTTGATATTTTGCTTGGCTATAAACATTAGTATTGATTTGTGTATCAATGATATTTGACTTGTACTTATGATGAAATTTCTTTTCTAGGCATGTCGGAAATACCCGAAAAAAGCATAAGTGCTAAATTTTCCTCTAGTAAGTAGTTTTATATTAACTTGCGAAACTTACAAAACTCGCATAGCATCTGCATTTAAGCTTTTTATTCGCTAATATCTATTGAAGGCCAGCACACATTCCACTTTGTATAATTTACTCCACTACTTACTAAACTATTCTCGATATATACATCCATACAATCTATTTTGCATTAAACGCACCTGCTGTAAGAAAAACTACACAAGTTTATACTTTACTGACTACTACAGAAGTTGTTTTTAAGTGATTTTAAATTACCTATAAGTTTTTATTTACATGTCTGTAAATGTAGTTTATGTAAGACTTCTCAGAGGTGCATCTGATTTATTTATGGATGATAATTCTCCTCCAGGTCGAGCAAACCTCGTTGACAAATTCTTTGAAAATGAAGCCATCGAGCAAATAGTCTGGCCAGCAAAATCTCCTTCCTTTATTTCTGAACTTTCCTCGTCACATATTATTGGCATTTTTATGGTTTCATGCTAGTTTTATATCATATGC
Organism: Metellina segmentata; assembly: GCA_947359465.1. Lineage (NCBI taxonomy): Eukaryota > Metazoa > Arthropoda > Arachnida > Araneae > Tetragnathidae > Metellina > Metellina segmentata. The sequence goes on from OX375876.1 coordinate 91,084,942, forward strand.
AGTGTTCTTATTTTCCCCTTTGTATTTATGTGTTATGCCTCATTCCACGCAAATTCGTAAAATTACAGTTTCCGAGAAATCCGTGATTCTATGCATGTTAAAGATAATTTTGGACACCAGTGTATTATACCGAAACAATTTTACTAGCCACTGCTTGTGCCAGTTGCTTTTGGGGTTATTGGTTTGCAAACCAAATGGGAAATTGTAGCCTATTGGATAACAGCCATAACGACATTGCCCGTGGAACGGTGAAAAAGCTATTAAATTCATTTAAAAATATTCTAGACTGAATTTTAAAATTTGCTGTTACCCAAAAAGTTTGGACTACCTGTGTGCCAAATACCATTACTGTAAGTGCCATAGATTCATCAGGACTTTGTGGGCAGAAAACAAACACTTCCTTTTATAATAGTAGAGATAAAATACTGGTCGGTTAATTTTTATTGATTGAATATTATCTTTAGCATAAAAAAATCTGAATATTAAGTTTTATCAATGCTTCCACTAAGCCAAAAGTCCAATGTGTATAAAGCATTAATAATATTGTAACTTTTTGTGTGTTTATTGGAATCAGTTAACAAGTCCTTTAGCTCAGGAGAACAAAAAATATATAATAGTTTTAGAAAGTTTCTCAGACACAACCCACATGATTTAAGAAATTGCATAATTCTTATCAAGTCTTTAATATTTTCAGAAACATCAACACCCAGGGTCGTCAGATATAGAATGAAGAAGAGGATGATGAATGAGGATCCTCTTCATGAACTCATTCGGTTGAAGAAAGAGTCTCTGACTATGAAGTCAGAGGCTCACAAGAGTCAACTGGAGTTGATTGAACTCCAGAAAAAGACAATGGAGCAAAACGCAGAATTAATTGAGCTGCGAAAAAAATATTTGGAGGCTTCCGCAGATATAAGGGAACAACAATTTGTTATTTTAGAGCAAAATAAAAAAATTATAAATACAATTAGCGAAATAATAAATAAATAAAAATAATTATGAATTTTGTTGTCTTGATTCATATTAGAAGCAGACATTCTTTCTACCTACAAACTGCTGTTACTTGCATGTTTCACAAGTTTTAGCATAGAATAGAGAGAAATCTTAATTACACAATACAATTTTTTAAGTATGGTACAAAATTTTATTAAAATTGTAATATTTAATTATTTAAATAAAAATTCCGAGCAAGGCGATCCCTTATTTGGGATGCCTGTATTCGCAGCCTCATTTGAGTAGCTGAAGAATCAGTTGTATAGGGTTCTTGGTCATCCAAGTCTTCATTTTCAACTTCCTCTTCATCAGGCATCTGAACGTTGCGGAGCATACAAATATTGTGCAGCACTGAAGTTGCCAATACAATGCTACAAATTTTCTCAGGCTTATATAGTAAAACACCTCCCGATTCATGAAGGCAACGGAATCTAGACTTCAAAAGTCCGTTGCATCTCTCGATTACCGTCCTGGAACGACGTAATCGAACATTAAAATGCTCTTCGGAAGGTGTTGTAGCATTGTCATATGGTGTCATCAGCCATGGTTCCAGTGGGTAACTACTGTCACCAAGGAGAAAGTTTTCCCTTTCTCCATGCAGTAATAGCTGCCTCAGGCCACTTAAATTCCAAATAAATGAATCGTGGGTGCTGCCTGGCCATCTTGCCACCACATTCAAAATTTTCATATTGACATCACAAACCTAAAAATGATAATCTTATTTTAAAAAGAGTTAATGTAAATAATCGAGGACAGAAAATTTATTAAATTCTTGCATATAAATTTAAAAAAAAAATAAGATAGTGAACTTATATCAGCCAAGTAGTTATGTTATGAATCTGAACCAATCATAGATGATATAGGTCAGGGGATCAAGAATAGAATCAGTATATTTGCAGATGACTTAAAAATATGGGGGACAGTGGATACCAAGTTACAGATTATTGGGGTATATTAAAAAGACTGTAACTTCAAGGGATAAGAATATAATCTTGCCGTTATATAAGGGTTTAGTAAGACCGCATCTAGAATATGCTGTACAATTCTGGGCTCCATATATGAGAAAGGACATAGAATCTATTGAAAGGGTTCAGCACAGAGCTACAAAAATAATAAAGGGGCTAGCAAATTTCGACTATAATGAACGTTTAAGTAAGCTAAACATGTATACACTGGAAAGAAGAAGAAGAAGGAGGGGGGATTTGATTCAGCTTTTCAAGTTTGTAAAACAAGGGGACACAGAGGGCTTAAATTTCAATAGAAATAACAGCCATGGGTATGAATTGAATGACACATTTTAATCGGGATTTAAGGAAAAACTACTACTTTAATAGGGTAATAGACAGTTGGAACGCGTTGCCAGAAAATATAGTTAATTCAAAGGGAGTGTACGAATTTAAGATACAATTGGATAGTCAGTGGGAATTGGGGAATTCATAAACAAAGGATCAGCCTTGTTGGGCTCGAGCCTGTAGCTGGCCGTCAATATTTGTATTTGTATTTGTAATGAGCTACTGTAAATATATAAACACTAACCACTGCGTGGCCAGCATGACAAAGCCCGCGAGAGTTCTTTTCATGGGGTCAGGTTCAGGTGTGACCACTGCTCGCCAACCCCCAGTGATTACTACATATTCCCATTTGGTTTGGTTGGCAAACGAACTCCACAGGCAACACCATGATGGCCTAGAAGTGGCTATCATAAACAACATAAATCAAAACACGCTTGAATTGGAAAACTCAGTCACATTCGGGAGAAAAGGACGAAGGGTGAAAAAACTATAAATTAATTTTTTAAAGTTCTAGATTATAAAATTTAAAGCTTGGGCTTGAAACAAAAATTGCAAAAAAATTAAGACTACCCATATGTCAAATTTCATTACTGTAAATGCCATAGATACATCAGGGCACTACATAAATACAAACAAACACTTCCTTTTACAATAGAGAAGTTTGGCTGCTTTTTTTTTCCAAGTTTTAATAATCTACATATTGTAAGTGAAACCAGTTTTCTACAAATTTGTTTCACGCAACACTATTTTTAAAATTTTATACTTTAATGCTTTAATCACATCTAACCATGTTATCCAGTCAATGTTAATTAAACTATCTACCTTCAAAAATTAAAATATTGAGGAAAACAAAGCACTTTTTATACAAGCAATACTATAAGAATAAGAATTTTACTCACCAACTGCACATTGATGGAAAACTGGCTTTTGCGATTCAAATATGTGAACCAGTCATCTCGGTTGGGTTTTTGCATTTGAATATGCGTGCAGTCTATCACGCCCACAACATTTTTGAAAGCATGTTGTTGGTAGAATGCCCGCTTATTTGCATTGCACTCATCTACAGTTGTAGGAAAGTGTATGTAAGCAGCATTCTTCCTTGCAAGTGCATTACAAACTCTGTGGAGATTTTTGCAAACCGTTGATTGTGATAACAACACAAAATTGTCATCAGCTATCACTGTTTGAAAGGAATCTGAGCCCATGAGTCTCAATGCAGACAACACCTAAAAATTGAAATTTAATTTTAGAAACAAGTGTGGATATTCAAATTTGTCAACTCAATCACTAGAAACAATTTTTCACTTCTGTTTTCAGTTTTTTGAGATAATGTATTAATGCATGCCATAGAGAGTGTAGACCCAAGACAAGCAGTTAAAAATACAAAATGAAAACCATGTCAATTGACTCATATAAACCGCTAAAAAAATGTACGTTTGTCATTAGCAAACACAGAGGTAATTCTTGCCTCATTCAATTACCATTTCTAATTTGATACAACACATTGAATATTAGAACATTTTTTTTCCTGATGGTTCTGACAGGTTATAATTATTTGTGTGACAAGATACATCATGTCAACTAAAGAATCTTCAAATCTTGTAGGACCAAGACAAAATGCAGAGTAGGAAATATGACCAAAGTCCGAAATGCTATTGATAAGTGCATAGAACATTGAGCAAGCACTAATAAAACGTAGGAAAATATTTATTATCTAAAAAACACTCAAAGAGTATCTCACCAGAGTATCCCCCAGTGAGAGAGTGAACAATGGAATACAAAAAGCAGAAAAGAAACATTCTGTACTCAAACATTTGGAGTTGTTTTTTTATATTTTAAAAGTGACTGACCATGTTTTTTGTACTTGTGTGTAACGCGTTTTCCGGCGAAATATATATTTTTACACTCGAAGTTCCTTTTTATACTTTTCAAACAACAGCCCTAATGCTTTATTAGTACTTTACAAGCACTGATAAAACGAGGGAAAATATTTATTATCCACAAAACACTCAAAATGCATAGAACTGTTTACCTGTATTTCTACAGAATATCCATTCGTGCAACGTTGCAAATCATCTTCGAGAAAATCGCAGATGTGCAGGAAAGTGTCTCTATCCACACGGTATCTGCGACAAAACTATCTGTCGTTCAAATCCAAAGGATTTCCTCGAAACCCTAAATACCGAGGAATTTACCTTCTTGAGAGTAGGACGTAATCGGCCATGTTGTGAAGAAAGCTAGAGAAACTACGAGAGAAAATGATCAGATCGAGCGTACTCGCGGCGCTCAGAGGAGTCGAAAGTTCTCGAGCAGTGAATCGAGTTGACACGCTCGAGTCGTTTCAGTTGACTTGAAACATCGGCGATAAGCCGCGGCCAATAGGGTATCGAGGCGATATGATCAAAAAATGTTGCAGTTGAATCTGGCCCTAAATGTGGCAGTCAACAAAGTTTTCTTATACTGTTGGCAAAGGACAGTCAGTTCTAATAGCAGGAGCAGGGGTAACACTTGTGTAGCTTTCAGGAAGATATTTAGTTGCTTTCTCGGCAGAAGTACTTGAAGTCTTAGTGTGATAGATTCCTCTAAAATTACCATCTGGATGTTGAAATAGGAATATTCCTGTAACATGGAAAAAATCATGAGCTGTAGTAGAACTTGGATTGTGGTCAATATTATCAACCGCACTAGTTGTGAAAAGCCTTCTTTTTAACTGAAGAGCCACCACATTTGAACACACCACATTTTCCGTGTGATATAGATGGCATATTTCATTTCCAAGTTCTGATGAAAGGTCTAGCACTCGGTCGTATGATATGCTTAATCCGAGAGCTTGAAGATCTTTAACTAGTTCACGATTGCAATTTTTTTTTTATGAATTAAAATACCTAAGTTTTAAGGCAAATGTGATTCTTGTTCACGATTGTGCTTGTAGTCTGTTCCAGAATGACACTCCCGACGTCTCACCAAACTGTTATACATTAATAAATGTGCAACAGTAAGGATAGGTTGTGGTTGAAAAACTTGACTGTGCTTTAATATTTGGACCATTCATAACCATAGCAACTACTGCTAACAGAGATGCTGGTACGGAATCTTCCAGACAAGTTTCTCCAAATGATCCATTGAAGAGGTTTTTCATTTTAAAAATGACTCTTCTAGCTAAATTTGCTGCTTTAGCAAGATGAATAGCGTCACTTTCTGCATCGTATTCACAAGCTTTCTTCAGAGAGCTAATCCGAAATCATTATTAAATATTAACATCACATCACGACCTTACTTATGTGCTTCCCTGTCAGGAAAATATGCAAGTACTCTGTTTTATAGTTTTGTGGAATGTATGCGCCCTGAAAGATCACTACATGTGGTTTCATCCTCATGCTGTACAGTTTGCATAGATCAACAAGTTTAAATATGGGTGCGATTTTATTGTCACTAAGAGCATCTTCGATGTATGATATAAGTTCAGCAAATGGAGTACAATGGTTAGTTTGTTCTATTTCAGTTTCTTGTGTGTTCTTTTTGTCTCTTGCTCTGTTGTATAATGATACGAGACATTGAACATAATACATGGCGTTTAATGCAATAAGATCACCGACACTCAGTTTCGCAAGCAAAGGCCTGTCGTCCAGTATAAGGGCACAGTGAGGAATACATCCAGGCCAAATGTACAATAGATGCAGTACATAAGGAACTTCCAGCTTGAGCAGGCTGGTCATAAAAAAACACATTGCTTTTGAATTCATTGAACTACTTACTATAACATTCTGGCGGGTGAATTTCGTAGAACTATTTGCATTATCCGCAGGTTCTATCTTCCATTTCTGAGCTCTTTAAAGTTTTGTTTTACTGAACTGCAATCTACATGATTCGTGAAACTGAGCTTTATGTACCACTGTTGTCTCGACACCTCCTGCATCATCGAGACGTTCCAGATTTATTGTCCTTGGTAAACACCCTGCAATACTAAACCTCACAAGTAAATCAGAAATTGTCTTAAAACCAGTTCCCCTTTCTTCACGCTTACTGCTATTACTTACTGTCTGCTGAACACCGAAGAACTTCAGACTTGTCTTCTTGACAGATAAAACACTTGTTCCACTGTTTCTTTGAATTGTCCAGATGTATCAGTATTGAATGGATTAATCAACTTATGCACTACATTCATATTTTTATCGTATTTTTCTTCTTATAGTGTCATCTGTGAAAAAAGTTATTATGAAAATATAATTATAACATGCACGTATGTTTGCATCATCAATTGATAATACGCTTCATCATATAATACGCTTGTAACATCACCAAATGACAATGAAAAAGGAGAGCATTAAATGTACTCAGAGGCCGCCATTTTGTTACATATAGAATATATATACAAAATGTTTTATATATTATTAAAAATAGCAAAGTACATGCACAAAACAACAATTACTCGCCATTACTTAAAAAGCTGTCATTTAACATCATCAAATAACATTTAAAAGGAGTACAAAAAGTATTCAAAAGCTGCCATTTTGAATGTCCGCCATTACTGCCATAGGCGAAATTTGAGAGGGCCTCATATCCAAAATTAAATCTTCATATATATAGTATATGTGCCCCAAGTTGTATGCTTCTATCATTAAAGGCATAATATTTTACATATCAGCCGTACTAAAAAGAGAGAGCTGAGCATTCACAATACATACATAAAACATTTAAGTACACAGAAGGGGAAAGGCAAGTGAAGGGCAAAACATGTAAGCACAAAAATACAAAATGCCAAAAGAAGAGGATGACAAAGTTTGAAAAATTGACACAGAACAAAATGAGAAAACAAAAACAAAGAAATGACATAAACAAAAAACAAAATCAGAACATAAAATCATTTTCAAGAAAAATAAAATAAAATAATAATAATGTTAAATCCAGAACGTTTAAAAGACAGCCAAGATGACCGATAAAAGTTTCGAAAGAAAAGCAAAGTTGTTTTGAGAACTTTCGCCTTAGACTCTCCTCAGATTGCAAATCCGTTAAAATTTCCATTCTATCTTTAAGGATCGATGAGATAGAAAAAAGCTCTGAAGAACGCCAGTGATAACTTTAATAATTTCTTTTGCTTCACTCAAATCCGTTACTCAGGAAATCAAAATGAATTCATCCCGAATCTAATGAAGGTCATTCGAATCTGTTTGCTAACATTCCCATTACACAAATACACGAAATGTGAAAAAACTTGGCAGAGGGAGAAAAGTCAATATACATGTGGTTCTTCGGGTGACGTCACATTCCGAAAAAAGAAAGAACGGTGCAAAAAACTTATTAAATTCATTTCAAAATGTTCTAGATTCAATTTTAAAATTCGCCGCGGCCCAAAAATTACAAAATATTCGGACTACCTGTGTGCCAAATCCCATTACTGTAAATACCATAGATTCGTCAGGACTTTTCGGGCAAGATATAAACAAACACTACCTTTTATAATAGTAGAGATTGTATACCGATTCTACCTTCCGCCTCATCCATTTACCCCTTTATGGGTAAAATGGAATTGGGGATGCTTTCCGATGCATATTTATGTGGCCGAATAGAAGAAACAACATATTTTCATTCACAATATGTAAAATATAAAAATAAAAAAAAATTCCAAAACCTTAAAATTAAAAAAATTTCTAGAAAAGCACGAATTGGTATTCATTTTGTAGCTAACTCTTGCTTAAACATCTAGAGACTGCGGTAGGTCAGTTGGAGCATCGAATTAACAATTGGTTCGCAGCGAGTTCGAAACTTGATCCAGACAAACAGGGCCCGATTTAGAAAATTTGGTATAGTAGGCACAACACGCAGGAAGGCCCCCCCCCATGTTATTTGTTCATCACAAAAACTAATTTTATAACAATAATTGGTACTTACGTATTTGACTGTTGACCGTTTCACAGATGTCACCAAAAAGTTTGAGAAAATCGTGACATCACTTATAACTCTTGGCAAAACAAAATAAAGCAGATGAAAATCAAAAATATAATAGTTAGATAATTAATGTAATTACAAGAATGTGATAGTGGGGGAAACGGTCGACGGACATTTACGTAAATACCCAATAATTTATGTAACTACTTAAAACCTTTTTAAAATTTTTAGATACTTTTGAAATTTAGGGGCCCTCTAAATTATGGGGGCCCTAGGCCCGTGCCTCACGGGCCTAATGGTAAATCAGGGCCTGCAGACAAAGACCATAGCGCATTCGGGGGGGGGGGGGATGGTGCGCGTAAAATTTGACGTAGACTCAAATGTCCTCACGTTGGCTTGGTATGGAAGTTTGAAAAGTGGGGTGCCAGTGCAGGTGTTGCTCTTGTGTCATCTTAACATTATTATGAGGTGTTCTTTCCCTTCAGGATTGATAACCGTGGTCAATAGCCCCTTGTGTCGATCCAGTTCGACGTTAATTAACAACCTACCTACCTAGTCAACTATCTAAATACAATAAATCACGCACAATAGAAGGTAGTTCCAACTCTTATTCAGTAATCCTGGCCGCGCTGGACACGTTTTTTGGCCTGTCCTCTCCGATGACGTCCGCTTGGAAACGTAACTGAAGTGCTTAAACAAAGATCTTAATATCGCACTTCGGCAATTTTTTACTTTGCATCACTGTTTGTCAAAAATCTTTAGTTACTTTAAAAACATTTTAAGTCAGCAAAGTAGCAGCAAAAATTGGTACTGTAGCGTCTGGTGTCCTGGAGACGGGTACGTACAGAAGTAACACTCGTCGAACTTGATATCACACAAAACTTATTGGTATCGCTATAGGCGATTCTCTGTGTCTACCGGAAAGTTTAGGCCGCATAGGATCTAAAGCAGGGGTGGTCAACGTTTAGCACACCATGCTTCAAATTTTTCACATACGAGTTCAGATGCGCCATACAACACAAATACCTTACTTTCATGGGTGGGGTTGGAAAATATGGATAGGGGTAGGATCTGCTTCGCATAGGGAAGGAAAAGGAATAACTCAGTCACGCCAACAAAATGATTAATGATATGATTTGTGATAACGATGAGTCACCTGATGATGCTCATAGGCCTAAGCAAATTCTGCCTTTTGTGACCACCCTAAATGAAGATTATAGGGAACTTCTTATCCGCCTCAACGGAGAACTTTCTGGTAATAGCCAATAGGCAAACTAGCATTGGAATTCCTCAAGCTCCGTATTAGTTAGTCTGACGAACACCGAGTTATTCCAAAGTACTTGGATGAAAATAAAATCCACTACTTTTACAGGACCACTAAATACATTAAGCCTATCAAGGTGGTCATTAAGAGACTACCCCCACACTTTGTATGGACATAAAATCTGAACTCAGATATCTTGGTTATTCTGTTGATAAGTTAAACCAGTTTAAAAGATTTAATACAAAAAACCTCTCCTAATCTTTCAGATCCACTTATTTCATGGCGATAAGGTCAGTGAACTTACGAACTGACAAATTTAATGTATGGTAGTTGAGGTAACTAAATATGTTAACCGAAAGGGTAAATTGCCAGCATTTCAATCGCAGAAGCGACAACTGCAAAATGCAACCTCGATGTGTTTGTGAACAAGGCCATAAATCGACGGACTGCCCAAACAAGAACACAGGCCCGAAGTGTGCAAACTGTCATGGAAAGCACACGGTCAACTATCGGGGATGTCCCTAATTACACAAAACAAAAACCTTTGAGAGGAATCTTGCCCAACCTGTTATCTCGTATGCCCCAAAACTGCAGAGGAAACATACCCGTCCTCAAATCCCTCCTACTATTGAGGTACCCATCATCTACTGACTTCTGAGTATCACCCAGTTCAGACTAGAGTGCCTATATAATAAGAGTGGCGACAAGGGACCAAATTTGGCCCAATGCGCATGCGCGGCAGCCATTTTTCTACCGGAATCGTCTCAAAGAAGGTTGCTGATCGAATTAATATATCATTTCAAGGAGAAAAAAAAGCATATGATTGTCATAATATGGATACATTCGGTATAAACGAATCATATAAACGCTCAATTACAAGCGTAATTGATGAGATGGATTACACAAAGCGCTAACTTAGATTGCAGGAAACACCACGCTGTTCATAAAAAGCTATTTACTTAAAAAGTCTTCAAATTTATACTGACAAAACACTAAAATAATAATAAATAAACATTCTAGAACACGAAATGGAACATGAAGAAGCTATATTTTCTTTTTTATTTAATGTACACACGTTTTTCTCGAACACACAGAAAGTTCCCATGTTAAGTCTACGGGAGCTAGGAAAAGACCGCCTCGGGTGGTAGAAAAGGTCTCTAAGCCAATCAGAAAGTGTTTCCCGTTTGTCGCCACTCTTATTATATAGACACTCTAGTTCAGACAAGCCCTAACGCATCTCCTATGGAGGATTTTAAATCTGTCATTGATCTCTTCAAGAAGACAAAATAAATTTTCCATAATGTAAACATTACCAGCCTAGTACAAAACACGCAAAAGCATACTTACCCTATTTACAAACTGTCTGTGTTAGTCACTAGCATGCATAACAATAACACAACAACACCATGAAAAGTCAACCCACTGGTCTCGAACTGTTTCTAAAACGTCCATTCCCTTTGAACAATTCATGAGCTACGGAAATTCGTATATGAGCATAATCCTGATATTATCCTCATTTAGGTAACTTTCCTGAAAGCTGGATAAAAGGTTTCGCTACCAAATTATAACTTTTACAGTACCCCAGTGACATTGCCTGTGGTGGCGAAACAGGCATTTTTATTAAAATGACCATCGCAAAATACCTGCAAACAACACCCAAATGTTGTCAAGACAGTAAATAAATACATCACTTAATAGATTCTTAAGTACTACACCTACAGACCAAATTGAGCCAGCTAAACCATCTGAAGTCCAAAGCTACATAGAGGAACTAAAAATCAAAAAGAGCTCTGGAATTGATTCCATCTCTAATGCTACGATGAAAAATCTCCCGACGAAATCAATTCTCCAAATTACTACCCTGATTAACTATATTTTGTCCATTCGACACTTCCCCTCTACTTGGAAATAAGCTGTTATTGTCCCTGTCCTAAGGCCGCAAAAGCCTGCTAATAAACTCGATTGTTACGGATCAATAAGCCTACTTATTGTTCTCAGTAAAACTGCTGAATACATAATTAATCATCGACTGGCCAGCGAACTAACCTTTTAATAACCCAGCAATTCGGCTCTAGGCAACAGATGTCTACAACCCACCAAATCCTCCGTATAACAGGGTACATTGATGGTACTCAAACACGTAAAAGTACAGGAACAATACTCCATGATTTAGTAAAGGCCTTTGATCGTGTTTGGGTAAATGGGCTTACCCACAAACTCCTTACAATGGCTTTCCTGCCTCTCTAATACATCTTCCTTTCCTACCTAACAAGTAGGCAGTTTGTCGTTCGTATAAACAAAGCACTTCCAACGCAACGTGCCATTCTGGCTGGTACGACTCAGAAATCCATACTTGGACCTAAATTTTTCAACCTGTATGGGATCGAAATACCACGCAGCAATGCATCCCCACTCTGTATGTTTGCTGACGACACTGCAATACTGGCACAAAGTAATAACACACGTCAAATATAACCAATACAATTACACGTCACCTTCACTCTATTGAGTCCTGCCTTGTCGACTGGAAAATCCAGATCATCCTCCTTTCGAGCAAAGTTCTTAACTACACGGAACATTCTCTACCCCTAATTGCCTAGGAACTCTAAATTGTCGATAGCTAATAAAGTGCTCATATACATGGCAATACTGAAATCAGTTATACGCGTCAGGTCTGGGGATATGCTGCTAAAACCTATGCACAAAATCTTGAATCTCTTCAAAATCCGTCCCTTCGAATTATCACTGACAGTACCTGGTACTACAGGAACACAAAAATCCGAGAACTTGGTATTTTGAAACTTCAACAATTTTTTGGCCAAATAAGTAAACAATTTAAAAAAAAAACCTTCATTGTAATGAAAACCCAGCTGTAGCTCAGATCTGACCATCTTCTATCAATAAACTAAAAAAGACAGAGCTATACTGAATTGTACAACATAAACAAACATCGCAATCATTGGTTTCCTTTTAATCATCTCTTACACATGAAGATGACGGCCTAGAGATTAAAAGCACCCCTTTTGACGGATCTACGGAGAGAATCCTCCAAGCCGGCTGGCGGATGTTCTTCTTTTCTGAATTTTTTTTAAAATAGCAGTTTTGCTGCTAATTCTTCCAAACTCTCAGCTTTATTTTACTCTTATTTTTTACCTTGAAAATAAATTTTTCGCGATTATTTTTCTTTAATTCTATTATTTTTGAAATTTTTTCTACCACTGAAATTTTGCTGTACTTACACTAAAACTCTGACGTTCATTTTTGCCACTGACTCTTTAATGTATATAATATATCTCTCACCACCTTCCCTTCTAGCCGCTGCACTAACTCACCTGTGTGCTCGACTTGCAAGATTCTAGTTACATCTATATGTATAGGAAAACTTCTGTTGACAAATCTTCCGTTATGTTTATAATTATGCTACTCGGAGGTAGAAGGCCTAAGAAGCTTAAAAAATGCCTGCCTCTCTTCCTGGTCAATGCTCGCAGAAAAGACTTGGATATATTCTGGCATTAACAGTTTAATACTTTCCATAGCGGCCAAAACGCCGTTATAGTGTGTTTCGTTAGGATCCTGATCTTTAGGGCTTCAATTCCTCTATTTCTCTCCCCTCTACATAGCATAATAATAGGCCACATAGCCAATTAATAGGACTGTATTCTTTCACGAGTAAGTTTGGGATAGGACTCTACTGGACTACTAATTGTATTACACACGCTGTGGGTAGTCCAACCGCTCATTCGACCAACAGCACTTGGGAGGGTGACCACTTGAGTCTGAGTGCTGTCTTGACCCGAGGTTAAGTCCAAAATTTCGTCACCGCTGATTAATTAAGCTACATTTTTATCAAAATATTACACTTATGCAGTTGCTGTTCCTGATTTTTTCCTTTTCGATTACATGAGCTTCTTCGCAACGGGTGCTCCATAAGTGATATGTCCAGCGGGTAACTCCGACTACGTCTAGGATAACCTGGCGCACCTAGCGCGCCTCCCACATGCCAGGGTCTTCTTTCGTTTTTCATTCGAGGCCTTCCCTGTTAATCCGTTGTGTATTTGAAGTAACTCGGTACGAAGGAGATTGCTTCCATTCAGAAGAGGAAGAAGTCCACAGTTCAGCAAATTTTGACCAAATCCTAAGCATTGTCAGTCACGGTCAGTAGATCGAAGTGTGACCAATTTCTTTTGCGACTGGGTGGGGCTTATGGTTTTCTCTCAGCAATTTAAATTCTTTGAAGCCCGTAGATCGACAATTTCTTTACATTTACATCCACCTCCTTCTGTTACTAGTCTTGATTTTAATTTTTCTATCTTATTCTGATGCGCAAATGAATTGCTGACCACCGAATAGTAGTATTACCGTGCTAAAAACCAGGTACCCTCAAGGCGTGCTAACATCTGGACATAGACGTAACCAGGGGTGGGTAGGGGTTTACCCCCCATTAAGTTGAGAAAAATTTTGCATTACACTCCAAGACAAAAGAAAAGTTGCACCTGGATGGGTAGACCGGTATAAATGAAATTTGGACGAGTAGTATATTTGCGTTGGAGATGCAAGTGGTGAAATTTTCAGAATCGTTTCAGCATGCGTCAAGCGCAGGGCAGCTCTCAAACAGGCTGCATACCGTGGCATAAAAGTACATCCAGTAGCGCAGCAAGTTCATTTCGGCTCTTGCTGTTGTGTTGGTCACATCGTTTCTCACTGAGTTATGCCTCGGAATAAAGTTCTCGAGCAATTTAAGCATCTGGGTGAGTTTGACAAAGGTTGTGTGATGGACAATATGCATGATTTTCAAATCCAATTTAAATTGAAAGATCATGAAAAACCAAGTAGAAAAATGCCACTTAAACTGCAATCTGACGATATTAATTATATTTAAAACGCTTTTTAAAGTGCTCTGACGTCACTTTTAACGAGAAACTGCAGTGGCTGACGATTTTTGCCTGTGACGTCATAGTTCATGATTTTCTCATCGAGCGTTTCTTGAACTGTGTTATCTCTATGGGTATCTTTTTAGTAGTTTTATATTTACAGATTTTTGATTAATTCAGCAATGGAAGGTTCGAAAATAGTTCAAAAGAAGAATTACAAATATTGTATTGTTCCGTTTGTGTCATAATTCAACGATTAAAACACCAAAAAAGTATTTTTTTGTTGTACCAAAATATGAACAAGTTTGTAGAAGATGGTGCAGCGTTATGAAAAGAGATTAAAAGAAAAACAAAAAGCTGTGTTCTACTTCTTGCTTGCATTGCTGTGAAGATAATTTTTGGTAAGTTTAAAATACCAAAAATTATTTGTATTTTTAATTAAGAATTGTGTGATTTAATCTTGTGGATAACTACTTGTGTGTTTTTGCTAAAACGAAAAAATATTCTTTCGGTATCAAGTCACTCATAATGCAGAATTTCTTATTTCATGAAAAAGAATTTAATAAATAAATATAGGAATACTATATATTTATAAATCAAAACTGGTTTAAAAAAATATACAGAGAGCTAACATCAATAAACATTGAATTATTATACCCATAATAATTAATTTGCAGTTGGTAAAACTGTGTCATATTTCTTCTTTAAACTGAATGATAAGTATTATAGAATTCAAATTCTTGCAATTTTAATCAAATTATCACACTACCTTCTTCATGGTTTAAAATGTTGGACTACCAAATGTTGTGTTCAATATTTAATGCCGTTGCAATTCTCGCAATAAGTTTCTCTACACATTATTTTTCTATCATCTTTTAGTGCATTACATTTTATCGCTTAAACATATTTAAAAAATTATTGTTCATTAACTAACAAAAATAATGTTGCTAAAAAATTAATGTAGAAAATTGATTTTAAGTTAGCTTTCAAAATTCACTATTTTAATACCCCAACAATTGTAATCTACTTTGAAATTATTTTCCTAATATAAAGCTCTTTTTTGATATACTATTCAAATTATCTATACAAAAAAAATCTGTTTCAGAATGAATTGTGTTACTTATTAAGGAAAAGAGAACAACTATTAATATTCTATTTTCAATACAAGTACAACTTTTTGATGATAACACTACTCTTTAAAAGCAATATAAAAATACATGTTTTTTAAAAATAAATATGGTGTACAAAATATTATCATACTCTTCGCTTTTACGCCTTTCATTTCTACTCCCATAGAATCTGGATGGTTTCCCAGAAAAAAAAAACATGGATATACCATCCAATTTAGGTAGATTATCCGACTGGCCTTTTACAAAACCTTGTTCTACAGTCGTCATTTTTAGAGAAGAAATCTTTAAAATATTAATGTGCGGACGATAATTCAACACAATTATTTAACAAATAAAATTATCGTGAAATAAGCGTAAAATCAATTAAAGCAACCTGAAATAACATGCAGCCGGCGAATGTAGCGAGAGATTTCATGAACTATGACGTCACACCAAGCTCCACCCCGTTTTCAGTCACGTGACTTCAACGCGTTTTTTAATCGCTTATTACGCTTAAATTAAACTTTTTTGAGATTTTTAAAGTTGATTTTCGGATTGTTAATGATCGAATTTGTAAAAAAAGTACCATTTTAGGACCTTTTGTGACATAGTGCATATTCCCTATTGACCTCCGAGAAAGGTGGATGGTCTAATCGACGGATTGCACAACATATTGGTTGTAGTGATGTTACTGTTGCACGCTGTTGGCAGCGGTGGATACCACAAGGCACAGGCCAGCGTCAACCAGGCTCAGGAAGGTCTGGAGACACCGGACCGAGAGAGGATCGACGTGTTGTAAGACATGCGCGTACTGACCCAACAGCCACTGCTGCAGACATTCAACGGGCAGTGGGAACCTCTCTCGATCATACCATTTGTTGACAACTTCACGACATGGGACTAAACTCACGTAGACCGTTATGACGACTGCCTTTAACAGCATTGCATCGGTGTCAAAGACTGGAATAGTGTCGTGCCAGGCGGACATGGGGCGTCGAAAGGTATCGAGAGGTCTTCACTGACAAATCCCGCTTTTGTCTGGGTGGAGACGACAGTCAAATACATGTGTGGAGGCAACGTGGTCAGCGACAAGATTCACGGTTTGTTGTGCAGCGTGAAGCGTCACACGTCCAGAACACCTGGTGTCATGGTGTGGGTTGCAATTGCGTATGATGTCAAATCATCTTTGGTATTCTTTATGGGCTCTTTGACAGACCAACGTTACGTTCATGAAATTTTACAGCCAGTTACGCTCCCATTCCTGAACTTCCAAGTTCACCCGCTCTTTCACCAAGGCAATGCTCGACCCCATATTGCTGCCGTCTCTTGAGCTTGTCATCGACAAAACGATATCTTACCATGGCCGTCATCTGTCCCGATCGAGAATGTATGAGATGCCATTGGACGACATGTCACCCCTCCAACCGTACCGGATAATCTGCTAGAACTACGTGACAGTGTTCAAACAGCATACGATTGACTCTCGCAGGACTTCATAAAGAGTCTGTATGACTCACTACTAATGCACTTCGGATGCTGCATTATGAATAATGTCTGTCAAACGCCATTCTGAATTATACCACTTTTTAATTTTTCTCAATAAAGTTTGCATATTTCAGTCTCAAATTTTAATCATTTACTCATTCATAAACACTTTACCAACCTTGTAAAAAATTCAATGCATTCTGACAATTCTTTCTAGGTGGAATTTTTTTTTTTTGCCTTAGAGTGTATAATGAGTTTTCCACACACTCAAACTATTCATAGCATAATTCATCAGTGTTTTTTATTTGTGTAATAAATAAATGATATTAATGAAGCAGGGGGAGTTGGGGGTTGAACCTTCCAATCAGTCCATCGAAGAAGATAGTCAAATTTGCTAATGATGAGCAATCGGAGATTTAAACTTTGTGGCTATTTAAACTAGATTATATTAAATAAAAATTGTTTTTACGTGCATAATACAAATAGTTGTACGACATAAGTGAAATTTTTATTCATTTGATTTTTAAGTTTAACTTAGAATAGGTTTTTTGAAGAACCAACTAGGAAAATGTTTGTATGTATTTACCACAGCAAAAACTAATTAATTTCATCCAAATGTAATAGTTCATGAAGTCTAGCGACTATTTTTCTATTCTTTTTAATTCAACGATAGTCAAAAAATCTAAAAGTATATGCATTTTTACCAATGATGATTTTTTTTTCAATAATGTTAATATATTATGTTGTTATTGATTTACTGTATTTAGTTTTACAAATTTTAAAAACAACCGGTTCGGATTAACCAAACTCTTGGATTAACGGGTGGTGGTAAATTAGCAGGGTATTAGTGTAATTCAAGAGTGTCCTTAAATAATTTGTTGTTAAACCAAACAATGTGTTTCTTATGTATGATGCAATAAAACAACATTGTTTGAAATAAAGGTGACTAACATTTGCTAGATGCAAAATATTTAATAGTTTTATCAATGTACTACGAAAAAATTTATTAATCTATCATGTGATTTTCAACATAAAACATAAAAATTTCCCTGAGAGCTCTAAAGTTGCTTCTTCTTTTTATTGGTATACAGTCCATAATTCTTGGGGCTGAACCCCTTCATTCCTCAACCCTAGTCACGCCAATGCCTCTTAGTACTACAATGGTCCGCTCAAAAGAATTCTTGATACTTACTCGTCAATGAATAGGGAAATCTTTGGTTGTTCATTTCCTTTTCGACAAACATTTATTATCATTTATTTATCATTAAGTTCTATACTAGTTTCACTTAACAAATAGTGTTTTTAACAGCCTACCTATTATTAGAAGTCTAAATTTCTTAAGGGGCAACTTAAAGCTGCTTAATTGATTACAATGCAATCAGACAAGCCATTTAGCTCAGCAATCATTCAATTTTATTGAACGTGTTAGAAAAGCAATATGGGATTGATTCCTTGGCTATTTCTTTCCTTGTGAAATCTTGCTCAAGAAATCTTGAATAATTTTGTTACAAACAGAAAAACCGAAGCACATCTTCTGTACTTTTTGTTTTAGCGATTGTTTGGCAATTAAGAATCACACTGCGAAAGCATCACTACAGTTTAAAGGAAAGTTAACAAAAGATACAACCGAACAAAAGAAAAAAAAGGAAGCAACTGAAATCAAAGCGATGAAAAACAAAGATGGGGAGGGCAGAGGCGGATTAAGCGGTACGCGGACTAAGCGGCCGCGTAGGGCCTCGGAATACGAAGGGGCCCCGAGGTCTTAAAATCTCTTTTCATTAGTGTTCGAGGAAAGGTGTGACAGCGTCTTTACGTTGTGCTTCTTTAAGTGCAGTGAAAAGAGTTTCTAATATACAAGATGATCAGCAAGAGGGGGTGGGCAGATGCTGTATTAGCTATAAAACTTAGATTCACCCATAGAAAAGAGGCTTTAACTGGAAGTTGGGTAAAAAAAATATAAATATATATAATTTTCAAAAATGACATTGATGTTTGTACTTTTGAAGATAAATTTGACAGTTTTTTAATGTTTCAAAAAAAAAAAAAAAAAAAAAAAAAACGAGGACGTCATAAAACCCACACGATATCTATCGAGCCTTCAAAGAAATGTATTGCACATTTGCGAATGTTGAAACATTATTTTTTTTAACAGTTACCTTATTTGATGGGCGTCAAGAGAAAGATCGTTTTTGTTTTAAAGTGTGTAAAAAATTAATAAAGGAGTTCTATGGGAAAAGAAAGATTAATTAATATGGCCATTCTGTACGTAGAATAAAAAATTTAAAACCGAATTTATAATGCCAAAATAATTGACATATTTCCAAAAAGTAAACCAAGAAAGAAATTCATGTAAAAAATATGTTTTTTTTTTTTAATAAATTTATTTAATGTGTGATGGTATGGAATTTTTTCTTTTCTTTTTGCTAATAACTTAATTAGAGTTTTCTTGAAACTTTTTTTCTTCCTTGAGCTTGAGGCCCCCGAAAATTTTACAGCTTGGGGCTCCCACTTGACTTGGTTTTCATGATGGAACTAAAATCGAATGTTTGTTTCAAAAGCGAGTTGCATTTGTTTTCATCTTTACCCACACAGCTAGCAACTGATTCTTCTTTTGTAGATGTACATCCTGTGGCTTCGTTGAGTGATGCGAGTCTCATCAAATTATGAATTCGTGTAAATGGATTTGCAGATCAAGATTTAAAAAAAGAAGAATTCCATAATTGCAGAAGACGATAATGTAGCACCAATTAATTATGTTTTGCAAGCGATGTTCTCTGAATTTAGTGTCTTTTTAAATGACTAGGGGGTTCCTCCCCCTGTTCGCTTACGCTCGCCAACCACCGGGGATTGCTACGCAATCACAATGGGTTTGCTTCGCAAATCAACACTCCTTTCACAGATCCCAATTGGTTTCCTTCGCAAACCAACATTCCTTTCGCAGAGTGAATTTCATGGACAGCAAAACTATCTGAATATTTCGTATAATCGTGATTTGACTTTCCGGTCCATGATGTCACAGCGAGGGCTTCGCCCCGTGCTCTCTTACGCTCGACGACCCCCGGGGAGTGCTAAGCAATCCCGTTTGGTTTGCTTCACAAACCAAGACTTTTTTCGCAAGTGATTTCACTTTTTTTTTTAACACTTAATGCACCCTAAACTAATAGCCGCATTACTAAAAAACCTTCTGTATCTTATTCCTTTTACAATTTTAAATAAACTGTGTTAATGTCCTAACTTTATGATCTGTACTTTCTAGGTAAACCGTCTGAGAACAGAGTGAAAAAAGCAAGCGTTTTTCCTCACCAATTACAAGGAAATAGTTTTTATGGCAATTGTTGCTACGATAAATTTGATATCTGGCAAACCCGATAGTAAAAACTGCAAACCTGATTTTCGTGAGAAACATGCTAAAAGTTATAAAAAATACGAAATTTATGTTAACAACTTTTGATTGCATCGAATTTATTTATGAACCAATTTAAAAAATAGTTCTACCATAAGAAAGAGTACAATGTAAAGTTTTCAGTGATGTTCTCAAATTTAAAAAATAATAGTATTAAGCTGTAGGTTTGACGGTTTTAACAAAAAGTAGCGAAAATATCCAAAGATTCCGAATTTTACATGGCCAACTTTTGATTGCATCGAATTTAAGTATTAACCAATTTCAAAAATAATTGTACCGTAAGAAAGAGTACATTTTGAGGTATACTGCGATTATTTCAAAATAAAAAACTAATAGTAATAAGATATAGATGAGACAGTTTTTAAAAAAAGTAGCGAAAATGTCCCGATTTTTCCCGAATTACAAAAAAATATTATCAAGAACCAAATTGAAATTTCTAAAAAACCTCGACGAGCTGCAAAAATTTACGTTGAGAGGTACTCTTTAAAAAAAACTCATGGCTTAAGATTGAAAATTTTTATGTGGTTTGCTCACTTGCGGAAGAAATTTCGATTTTCAATTATGACACTTAATAAACCTTAAACTAATAACTGCATCGAAAAAAGATCTTTACAATTGTCTAGGAAACACGATGAAGAACAAACCATGTTAATTTCCTATTTTTCTGATCCGAATTTTCTAGGGAAATCGTCTAAGAATCGAGCTAAACAACACAGTTTTCAATCCTGCGGCGGCGGTAACTTTTTTTAATATTGAGAGATAAACAAGTTGCTTCTCAAAGCAACTACTTCTATCGATCTTTTTTTTTTAAAGTTTGCTTTCATCAAAATCACGCGCGCGCGTCAAGAACAAAATGCTATGCTATCATCTACTTTTTTTTAACAGACTAGGGGGCTCCGCCCCCTGCTCGCTTACGCTCGCCAACCCCCGGGGATTGCTGCGTAATCCCATTTGGTTTGCTTCGCAAACCAACACTCCTTTCACAGATGTCATTTGGTTTGCTTCGCAAACCAACATTCCTTTCACAGAGTGAAACTATCTGAATAATTCGTATTATGCTGATTTCACTTTCCGGTACATGACGTCACAGCGAGGGCTTCGCGCCCTGCTCGCTTACGCTCGCAATCCCGTTTGGTTTGCTTTCTCAAACCAATACTTCTTTCGCAATTGATTTCACTTTTTTTTGCTTTAACACTTAATGCACCCTAAACTAATAGCCGCATCAGTAAAAAATCTTCTGTATCTTGTTCCCTGTACAATTTTAAGTAAACAGTGTTAATATCAATACATTGTACTTTGTCGGTAAACTGTCTTGAGAACAGAGGGGAAAAAGCGAGCCTTTTTCCTCGCCAAATAAAAAGAAATCGTTTTTATGGCAATTGTTGCTACGATAAATTTGATATCTGGCAAACCCGATAGTAGAAAATGCAACCCACTGCTGTTTGCCGAACCAGCTATGCGAACTGAAAAATACGAAATTTGTGTCACCAACTTTTGATTGCATCGAATTTATTTATGAACCAATTTTAAAAATAATTGTACCGTAAGAAAGAGTACATTGTGAGGTATACTGCAATATTTTTTAAATTAAAAACTAACAGTAATACTATATAGATATGACCATTTTAGTTTTGTATCGGAAGTTACGATCTGAAAGTTCCGAAAATTGTATGACCTACTTTTAATTGCATCGATTTTGTTTATTAACCAATTTGAAAAATAATTGTACCATAAGAAAGAGTGTAATGTAGTGTATTCAGTGATGTTCTCAAATTTAAAAAATAATGGTTTTTGCCGTAGACATAATGGTTTTAACAAAACGTAGCGAAAATATCCGAAGATTCCGAATTTTGTATCACGAACTTTTGATCGCATCCAATTTAATTATTAACCGATTTCAAAAATAATAGTACCGTAAGAAAGAGTATATTCTGAGGTATACTGCGATATTTTAAAAATTAAAAACTAATAGTAATTAGATATAGATACGGCAGTTTTAAAAAAAGTTACAAAAATGTCCCGATTTTTCCCGAATTTCAAAAAAATATTATCAAGAACAACATTTAAATTTAAAAAAAAAACTCGACGAGCTGCAAAAATTTACGTTGAGAGGTACTCTTAAAAAAAAACTCACGACTAAAGACTGAAATTTTGAATGTGTTTTGCTCACTCGCGGAAGAAATTTCACTTCTTCAACTTTAACACTTAATAAAACCTAAACTAATAGCCGCATCGGAAAAAAATCTTAATAATTATCCAGGGAATACGATGAAGAACAAAGCATGTTAATTTCATATTTTTCCGATCAGTACTTTCTCGGGAAACCGTCTAAGAATGGAGCTAAACAACAAAAATTTCAATTCTTCGGCGGCGGCGGCGGCGGCGGCGGTAACTTTTTTTTAATATAGAGAGATACCATCTCTCAACATAATAATGTAGGAGCAGATAGTACAAACACAGGATTCAAGAGTCGAAAGTTAATTTGCAGAAGATTTAGCCGCTCAACTTAAACTTTTGCAGTGTTAATGTACGAATTAAATTATAGCGACAAAAAGATGCCTTTTCTTTAATGTTTGATCGCGAAAATTACAAAATAGTTATGAAGTCTGATAGTCTTTTCATTCAAAAAATTAATGGAGCTCCATCGATAAAAATAGGCACAAGAAAAAGCTTTGGAGAGAGGTGTTACTTCACTGCTTCTTGAAATTATCTTTCAATACTAAGCGGTTGAAAAATAATTCCCTCAAAACGTTTTCAACCTAATTTTGGTAGTAATTTACATGCTCTGAGCAATCTTAGTCTTTCTACTGTTTTAAATCGCCTTTTACAATTCACAGAATATAAATATTTACTATGAAGAATACTGGGATGGGTATGCATAATACGGCAGGTTTTACACCAGATATAGATATGGCATCTGATGAAACTCAGGAGAGTGTTAATAGAACTGGCACCATTGATATTGACAGAAAAATTGTTTAACCTCTACCAGAGACAGTTAGTTCAATCGTTTATGCAGAGCTTAGAAGTATGATAGAAATCGAGGAAAAGCATGAAACCTGTTCACTGATTTCTAAGAGAAGGCAAGTAAATAGACACTTTAACCATGTCATCTGGCATGTAGCGATTTCAATAGTAAGAGGCGTTTGGGAGGAGTGTTTGCCTCCGATGCTTTACCAGAGTGTAAGAAAGAATTTGCATCAATTTGAATCCTAAAAGTCTCCCAGGTTGTCACTGTGTTAGTACTTTTTTTTAAGAACGTTAAGTTGTAACTCAATGAATACCTATGAAGAATTCAAGAGAACGTCCCTCTAGCGCATTGACCACACACACGCATTTGTTCCAGAAGAATGTTAATGGCTTTACAGGACAGATGCAATAAAGTTCTCTCACCCCAAAGGAGGTCATTGGAAGTACCAAAGCCTACAAGTCTCCAAGCGCCGAGAACAGTAGATCTGTCACTCTTGGCTATAATTCGACCTTTCCCTTTGTCATCTTCTGCCGATCTTTTGTCCGGAGGTGAATGGGAAAGGGGATGTGAGATACAAGTTCAATCCACAGTTCACAGTCCACAATCCACATATTCCCCGAACAGCAACGGGAGGGCCTGAACAGATATATCCCCTAACTATCTCTTACCATAGAGAATATCTTTCAAGCTTTCCCCAACGTGTTGTCTACTAAACCCCCAGGGGCCCACGAAAAGGTTTCCATGGAAACGCATATCGCTGAACTCCCGAATGGATCGTGAAGGATTCGAAATACATTAAAAAGGAATAGTCCTTAATAGCTCGATATGATCGTCACTATGGAATTTGTTATATAAGAGAACTTATATAATGAAGATATAAACTTAACTTTCGGAATATTCCAGAATATAGCAGTTTTGATGGTACTATAGTACCTAGTCGCTTGATCATTCACATTTATGACGGTAAAAGATAGCATCAAGGTAAAATAAGCCCTTTGAGAGCATATCTTTTATAGTCAAATGCCTCCGAGTGATATATTAAAAATCTAGACTTGACTCTAATTTTGTTTAAACAGTTAAAAGAACCAGTTGCATGCTAGTATACCGTTTCCATTAATTTACATAAACAAATTTAAGTGCATTTCAAGGACAGTTCAATATTTTTCAAAAGTAGGGGAAGGTGGGGCACAGCGTTACATGGGGTACAGTGTTACAGTGAATTTAATTTTAAAGTGGTAGCAAAATTAATTCCAATTTGTCTACAATCTTGCCAACTACCTTGTTTTCAAGAAGTCCATGTGTTTTGGAAGAATTTGCATCATTAGTTACATTTCAGTAAGTAAATCTCTATTTCGCAAGTTAAAAGTAAAATTTTGTATTTGTAATTCTTTATGTCTCTTTATTCATGAGTGGTGATTATTTTATAATGAATAATATTTTAGAAGTAAAGCTAATTGTGTTTAGGTTCTGTTGAATTAAAATGGATGATCCAAGTTCACACTATGTAGTCATAAAAATGTTTTGCTAAATCTATGTCATATGGAGTATAGTGTTACAGAATGAAATGGGTACAGTGTTACAGAATGAAATGGGGTACAGTGTTACAGAATGAAATGGGGCACACTGTTACATACATAATTTGTCCAATCAACGCATTACAAACAAGTATATGCTCCACAATGTAAATTTTATTACTGTATAAATAAATTGGTTAATTTTTCAAAAAGCTATTTATCCATATAGGTTTGCATATCGTTTAAGTGATGTTTACAATCTTTCTTTACATTATTAGCAGTTTTCTTTTGTTAATTCATTCGAAACATTCACAAGCTAACGAAATTATGTCTACACAAAACGTAAGGTCTTTCCCTAAAGCCCCACCCCGAAAAACTGCACAAAATAGACTACGGGTTAAAGGTCGGATATCTTGATTGATACGCCAGTTAAAAATATGATTAAAGAGGAAATATTGAAGAAGAAAAAATACATCAAACCCTAAAAAGAACGAAATTCCCAAGAAGCGGGCCAAAGTGAACCTGAAGCATATGCCTACCAAGATATCATCAACAAAAGATGAAGATTCACCATCTTATGCTGATAGTGATGATAACATCACTTTTATAGAATTGCAATCAGACATAGCTGCAGTTTATGATCCATTACCAATTAGATTGGTGAGCGTGAGAGAGTAGAGGCGAAGCCCCCTAGTTGTCATAAAATTTAACTATTTCTTCTCTATATTTTATCTCACATTTAAAGCTTTTCAACTATGCGTAAACTAATCAAATGTGGTATTTTATTTTAAGGTTTGTTAAGGAATCATTAGATATCTGTATATTTCAATTCAAATGAATTTTAATAAAAGCCAATTATTTATAACAACTGTTGTTAATGTAACGTAACACTGTATCCCACAGTGTGTAACACTGTACCCCGACAGAGTAACAATGTATGTAACTACCAAAAACATTAAATACTGAAATTAAATGTTACATGTTACATATCATTAAAATTTAAAAGAGTATGTTAGAGATCAAAGATAATTTTAAGGGATTTGTTTGCATATAGATGCATTATATCTTAATACCACAGCTGAAAATAAAATATGTGTAACACCCCTTATTCAAAGACTTATTTTTACCAAGACGAGTATTCATTTTCAACGAAACAAAAATAAACATTTCAAAATCGGCTGCTTTTGTGTATTTTAAAAACGAAATATACGTTTTGATGCATTAACATACAAGTGAATTTAATGATATGAAACTATTAAACCAATTAACAGTAATCAATTAAATGTAGAAAAAAATATACTATTAGAAAAGTTTTAGATTGAAATGTAGTCAGTAGTTTAATTTAACCGAGCGTTAAAATAAAGTACAGGTAAAATTCAAGGACTAAACGCAAAAATCAGCTGCTTTCGAAACAAGGACCGAGTGATAGTAGAATTTAAAGCAATTTTAAGGACTTTCAAGGATTTCTCTCGGGAAAATAAAATTTTCCTGAAAGGAAAGGTTTCAGCATAAAAGCTATGTTAATAATCTTGACCAAGAATACCGATAAAGAAACAATAAAAATCACTTCGATTAGTTAAAATAGTAAATGAATAAGGAAAAAAAATTTATTTTGAAACACAAAAAAAATCATATCTTCACCAAATTATTTTCAAAAGGTTGGTAGTTAATTAACGTCGTAATGAAGCAACACAACGGACGTCGCTCCTCTAACTGGGTTACCTCGGTTATTTTCAAAGAATAAACAACCTCCGACAATTTACTTCTCATTAATATGTAGCAGGTCAGTCAAATTATATTTTATCTGGTAACTTAATTCTAGATGCAACCCTTAATAGCTTTAGCCATGAGAGTGGGTGAGAGTTAGTTGCACTGCGTTTCATGGCTTAAGTATCATATATGGCCAAGCTAAAAGTCAAACACAAAGACCATCTCAAGTAATGGGCAAACACATACAGTGAAATTTCACTCAAACCGAGTAGCGGTAAATTTATGTTTGATACCCAGAGAAAGTATAATCAAAAATGCCTGCAAGTGTTGCTGAAGTAATCTAGAATCCTAGCTGTACCCAGGACAAGATAATCTAGATAAGGAGATAATGATTGGAATTGTTTGCTAAGAAATTTTAATACATTTTATTTAGATTCATTTGTAATTTTTTCAATGCGGATTTTAAAAGCTTCAGTTGTATTTTTTAATATTTTCTCCAACGGATTCATTGAATTGAATTAAAAGTGACTGAGGAAGAGATCAAATTTTCAAAATTTGACTAGTTGTTACAAATTAAATTTTTTCCTAATAACCATGTAGTATAACTTGACATTATTTCTAGTCCATATCATGGTGAATAATAACTTTATTATTAATTTTAATAGTAAAGGATATAATTATTTTAGGCACATCACTGATATCAATAATGAAGAAAATGATTCATTCTAAAGATTCATTTGCTGTACATACTCCATTCAGTTTAGGTGAATAGCTTTCTGAAAAATCTTTAATGATATCCTCATCACACCATTTTTTGAAAGCCATATCACATTGCTAAGAGATTTCCTTTTCCGTATCCTCTGGGGTCTTTCTCTTTACAGATAAGAAACCAGACAAATAACTCGGTTGCCCCTTAAATGTTTTGAGAAAAGCTCCCTGTTTAGGAATTGGTGCAGATCAAGGAAGAGAATTGACTCTCATCGCACTGCTTCTCATCCAAGTGCTGTATGTATACACAGGCATTTTTGCCCGGTACAAAGTTTTCCAAGTGCATACTTTTCATTTCATCGTCATGTAGAAATTCGAACGGATCTAATACATGCTATTTACACGGGGACTTTTTGAAACCTAATTGGATCTGCATCCCGGGACACTGCATTTGCAACCCTTTTGAATACAAAGAATGCTTGCACTTTCAAAAATTAACTACACATTTAAAATGAAATCGATAGTTTTTGTAAATTATTCTTTTCTGTTATGAATTAAGAATCATGGTCTTTAATGTAGAAATTCATGCACACTTCTCTATAAATGTTTTTCTTCAAACAGCAAGTATTTGATCAGCAGAGAATAACTACGCTAACTATACTCGGTTTGAAATAATAATGATGGATTAAATCCTAATCCAGCCAAGTATTTTTTAAATCTTACCTTAAAGTTTTAAAAGTAATATCATTTAAACGGGTAATCTTATGTAATAAAACAAATGGAACAATTAATGTACACCACAATCAAAAAAGGTATTTTTCTCCTGTTTGGTTGTGATTCTGGTGATTGTCTACAAGAGATCTTGTCATGGACAACCATCAAGTCATGGCCATGACAGGTCAGAAGATGTCTCTCATGACCTTCGGAAGGCCATCGGGACCTTAGAGGACATCGGGACGATGACCCCTTTTCACCAGTTCTAGTACAGTACTGCCTGCTCTTTTATTTAGAATGACCTTGTCGGACCCCCAGTTGTCTCCGACAGGACACGTGTTTCTGAGTATTCTCCTACCCTTATCATCTTAATAGGGGTAGAAAAGATTCCTACTTTTTGACAACCCACGGTCGAACACGTTTAACTTTAGTTGGTGAATGTTTGTCAAAAAGCTATGTGCTATTTCTACTGTCAAACCTCGTTTAAACAAATTTCACAGGACCTTAGAAAAATTCGTATTAACCACAGTTCATGTTGTCCAAATTCAGAAAAAAGCATTATTTTGACAATAAAATAGAATAGTTATGCATTTACATTAATTACTGTACAATTCTTGTCTCACAGATAATTAGTATTCTTCATTACAAAGATTATACAGATGGTTCTTGATTATACAGATACTTCTTGATTAAACAGATAATTCTTGATGAAACATATAATTCTTGATTACGCATTTTTTGTCTTGAAATTGTTTTGTTATCGAGTTTTGTGTTCAGTTCTTTCGTGACAGTCTAAGAAAATATTTGACGCATTTAACGATGTTTAATTGAGCAGATTCATTTTCATTGCCGAACCAAAAGCGGTGAACGATTTCTAAGCCAGCTGAAGCTACTTTTAAAGAAGGCGCGTTTATTCCTTCGTCTTCTTCAGAATCTTCATTTATTCTTTCTTCATTCTCTTCTACAATTTCAGAGTTACTTAATGTTTCTGACGATTGTAAATAATCCGTTACCCCTTTAGTTTCAAAAAATTTGTTCGCCTCAACAGGCTATTAGTGTAATCTGCATTCTTATGAAACTAATGTCTTTGTGTGTTAACATTATTTTAGAATACATTTCGATGAAATTGGAATTTAGTTCGTACTATCAGTAATTCGTCTTAATGAGGTTTGACTGCATAAAAATGTTCTGATTTTCGTAACTGGAACTAACCGAACAATATTAATTCCTCTTCTGTGTCAAAAATTCTTCTGACTTTTCAACTGATCTGTTTTGTTTTCATCCTTCTCAGTGCTCTTTTCAAACAATTAATTCAAACTACAGTAATGGTTGTTGGAAGACCAAAAACTCGATTTCTCGAATATAAACAGAGCGTTTCCGAATGAAATGAGTCGTTAATTTAAGTACTATACGGAGTAACATATCATTCCAAAGCAGAGGGAAAATTGAAATTCAGTAGTTATTGAAACATTTAGAGAGATTTTCAAAATGTGCTGGTAAATCTCAAATGCTTAACGTGACCATTTATTTTTTTTCCGCAAACCGGGACATCTACTAATTTTTAGGTAATAGTATGTGTATTCAAGAAAACGCATATTTTTTATAGTTCGTATTTATTAATAAAAAGAACAGGAATATAAACACATGGAAATTAAAAATGTATGTGGTCTAATATTTTTCTGAAGAACAAATTAAAATTTGCTTAAAAGGGTCCGGCACCTAAAAGTTCGAAAAATATATAATTTTTGAAATTTTTATTGTTCATGAAAATTTGAGTTATTTTCTTTATAACGGTATCTCATTTGTAGAAATCAGTTAATTGGAAGTATTTTTAAATATTTAAAAAAATAGATGCACTATTACCGCGACGTACGTCTCCGAACATACATTATTTCATGTTTGGAGGCGCATTACTGGAAAACTACTTGAGATACATTCTTGAAACTTTTTATGATTGTTGCACTTTTAAACATTTTAACACAAGGAATAAGATATAAAATGCATACATATTTTTTAAATTTAAATTTTAATGTCATTTTTTTTAATTTATTAAATTTGTGAATTAAAAAAAATTTAAATCCTCGCGTTAAAGTCTTTAAAAGTATTCAAATATTACACAGTAAAAATTTCAGATTAATACAGTAATTTATGAATAAATGCTATGCCCTAAAGTTTATGAAATTAACATGGTGCCCATGGAGGTGCCCCCACCTTTATTTGTTATTGATTTCAAATAAGAATGAAATTCTCAGCAGGATTTCTTAAAATTTGCTTTGGTAAAAAACCTTGATTTAAGAACTATGAATTGCAACTGCGTTTTTTCGCTCGTCCACAACTTATTTACAGGGGAAAAGACCACTTCCTAGGGGTGCTTAGTGCCGGGTAGACATAAAATACATTCAATAACTATACGAAAGTTCGTATGATTCAAGTTATTGGCGACTAATCTCGGCTTTCGACTTCCGGTTTTACATTCCCAGTGTTCCAATCTATCACTTTTGCGGTGTAATGTAGTTAGAAATAAGTGAATACTCATCAAATACACATATGATGAGTATTCCGTATCTTGGTTACAATTAATAAATTTCAATTAATAAATCCCTTTTCAATCAATACATTCATTACACTTTAAATTTTTTCCCACGTTAGTATTTTGGTTAAATTCGCCCATGAAAAATATTTATAATCCATTAAATTAAGCTCCTGCCGACCAATCGGTCTAGTGAGTGGTTAAGGTGTTGGTCTCTGGATCGGAAGGTTCCTGGTTCGAATCCGGGGTCAAGGCATGGACGTAATTGTGATGGCCTCAGTTAGGGATAATGATGGACAACCACTGGATAACCCTTTACAATTGGCTCTTCGGTTCTGGCCTTGTAATGACAAATGATCAGTGATCAAGTGTCCGCCGTAAAAAAAAAATAATAATAATACTAATACCTCCCCTCCCCTTAATGGGGAGCAATAAAATGTAATGCCTTCTTCAAACGCTCGTTTCTTTATAGTTAAATTAATTGGTACCTATCAATACACACACACTAATCAAACAAAATCTTTCACCCTTCTTAATAAATAAATTTCTTAAATCTCTTTTGCAGGAACTCTAAAATCGCTTGAAAAAACTACATTCTGGGGATCTTATGATTAAAGATTCCTCTGAAAAACAGACCATACTTTAAAAAAAAAAAAAAAAAAAAAAAAAGGATCTTTCGCTGTTTCTGTTCCCCTCATAATTAACTGAACTTTTCTACATCTGAGCCGGAGTTACTCCCCCCTTCTGAGGTGAAATTCTGGAAAATCTGTGTGCCGAGCAGGTGTGCGGGGTGTCGTTGAACCACCTTTCGTGGAAGGATGGAGCGGTGCTTCTACGAAACATCTTATCTTTACTTTTGACAACCCCACAAAACCACCCAAGCGTACAGCTGGATTTCTCAGTTTCCCGGTGCGTGTCTTTGTTCCGAATCCCCTTCAATTGCCAGGGATTCGGGCTCTCAAAAATATCCTGTCGTGGTCCCACTGGAAACTCGTTGCAGAGAAGTGGGCCATGAATCTGAAACTTGCACCAACAACCCCCACTGTATTAATTTTAAGGGCGACAATCCGGCCTTTTCAAGATCATGCCCAAAATGGGCGTTTGAAAAGAAAATCCAATCAGTAAAGATCGCTCAGAAAATATTATTTCCGGAAGCACGAAAACTCGTGGAATCCCGAACTCCAAAAGCTGTGATCTTTTATGCTTCACAAATGAAAAAATCCTTGACAAACCAACCTCAGTTTTAGATGTAGCGTTACAGCTCCCAATTTCGTAACATCTCAAACTAATAAAAACACTTTAACATCAAAAAAGAATATTTCCTCCCCAAAAAAGAATTCAACATTGACATCAAAATGATCCTAGTCCGTACAAACACCTAACCTACATCTGCTTCGTCCTCAAGAAGAATTTTCGCCATGTTTCAAAACCCCAAATCGACAGAACAAACAAAGAAAGCAATAAAACGAACCAAGACTGACCTATCAACTAAATATACTCGACTATAATGAACGTTTAAGTAAGCTAAACATGTATACACTGGAAAGAAGAAGGAGGAGGGGTGATTTGATTCAGCTTTTCAAGTTGGTAAAACAAGGGGACACAGAGGGCTTAAATTTCAATAGGGATAACAGAACAAGGGGCCATGGATTTAAATTGAATAAGACACATTTTAATCAAGATTTAAGGAAAAACTTCTACTTTAATAGGATAATAGACAAATGGAACGCGTTGCCAGAAAATATAGTTAATTCAAAGGGAGTGTACGAATTTAAGATACAATTGGATAGTCAGTGGGAATTGGGGAATTCATAAACAAAGGACCAGCTTTGTTGGGCTTGAGCCTGTAGCCGGCCGTCAATATTTGTATTTGCATTTCAATTGTATTTGTATTACCCATAAACCAAAATATACCAAAAACTTATATAAAGCGCCTAAGCATATCCTTCGGCTCGCAGCACGAAATGACTTGAAACTTTGCATGCGAGGTCAAAGTATTATACAGATTCGAAATATGACACATGAAGATGGAACGGTAAACAAATTTAGTGCATATGAATTTATTTTGGCATATCAATTGAAAGGTGAACATTTTTTCATTCAATCCGGTGTTTTTAAACATTTTTAGAACTAACCATAAAAAAAAGATATTTATTAGATGATACGAACTATTTTAATGCTATTAATATGAATTGTTTTTATTCATTTAGAGAAAAAATGGAGATAAGTGTGCATAGTTCGTTTAACAATTAAAATGCACTCATTTAAATAAAAATATAATTAAATTAAAGCTACATATTTTAAAGCTCTCATAATTGATTGATTTCAATGTTTGACCAATTATGAAATTTAGTTCATACTTTTGAAATAAAAATATCCTTCTATACTGTTAGGCCAATCCTATAATTATGATTGGTATTGGTACTTTTTAAATTAACGTCGTTCTTGAGGAACACAACGGGCTATTGACGACGGTTTATTAATCCCAAAGTCTAGAATTATGAAGACTACTATCTGTACTCTATAAGTAACTTGCTGCTAGGGATTCAAAAATGATTTGATCTGCCACCGGCTGAGATACCTTAAAGCTGCTTCAATTTAATTAAAGTCAGCTAATTAACACCAGGACATACCCTGTATGTGAGGAGAATATTTACAAACCGACGGCTTTAACCTTATCCTGACATCTGATTCTTGACCTGTGAACACATACAGAGGCTGTTCGCACATTTTTTAGACGATTTTGGTTAGCGGTAATAAAAAATCGTTTGCTGCAAAAGAAATAACTGCAGTTGTACTATGTTTTTAAAAATCAAAATTATCGTCTGCTGCTTGAGAGGTTTGTTTTTATTCAAAATGGCGTTTTTAACGAATCAGTGGTTCTAAGGCTATATTTATGCTCTTTCCGAAAAGAAATATTCATATTCCGTTATCCAAAAACGATGTGAGAGTCATGGTTTTGTGATATCTAAAGCTTCGATAGGTAATATCGTCAACAAGAAAGGAAAAAAACCCGTCAAATTGGAGCCTCAAGTGGGACAAAAATTCCAAACAATGTTCCAATTATGTGTATGTGCAAGGAAGAGACTGACATCTTCGACTGTTGCAAAGGTACGTTGTTTTATATTGAAAGAACACCCCCCTAGTCAAAGGACAGTTGCAAAATCATTAAAATGATCGGTGTCCACTGTAAACAAAATGATAAATGTTGATTTAAATCTTAAGAGAGCGAAAAAACGCAATGTGCATCGTCTTTCTCCAAAGCATATCGCTGAACGCATGACACGCTGCCGAATTCTATATGAGAAACACTTATCCAAAGAAAAATGGAAAAAAAAAATTGTCACAATAGATAAATCATGGGTGTATTTATATGATTGCAGCAAAAAAAAAGAGCCATTTATTACCATAAAAGGGGGATAAAATTTAAATACATGGTTCACAGAATCGAAAGAAAGTTTTTCTAAGGGATTCATGATTGTTGCTGGTTTTTCATATAATGGCAAGTTAAAAATAAAGAGAGTGGGAAAAAAATGTCAAGATGAACTCCAAATACTATCAGGAACATATTTTATCGCTAATTTTTCTGAATGAAATACCATCGCTTTACCCACAGTGCCATCAATCTGTGGAACTCCATCAAGACAAAGCTAGCAGTCACATATCTATGGCACTTACAGTAAGGGGATTTGGCACACTGGAAGTTCGAATTTTCTGCAATATTATTGTTTTCCTTAGAATTGCAACAACGTAAAAGATCACAGATTCTAAATTTATTTTTTCCGTTTCTGTTTCTTTTTGCGCAGGAGTGATTTTTTAGTGGACGATAAAAAAACAAATAAAGTTTTAACTGGAGTTAAATGGTTCTTTTTTCTATCTCCTAGACCGTTAAAGATAGAGTAAAAATTTCAACGGATTTGAAATATGCGAAAAATTTCACACTAGATTGATACCTAAAAATATGATTTTCTTTAAATAAATATTTTATAAATTGTAACTTTTATATTTATTGCAATACGAATGTCGCTGCTAAGAATGGCATTCGTTTGATTCGAGGAATCACAGATTTCATTTCCTGCGCTCAAACGATTCTACAGCGGAGGAAAGGAAACAAAAAAAAAAAAACATTTTGACTGGCATTGTTTAGTTCTTTTTTTGTAAAATCGGGATTGTTAAAGATGACTGAAAATTTCAACGGATTTGAAATCTGCCGAAACCAGATAAGTATTCTACACCACCTTATAAATTTGGTTTTCTTTGAGGGCCGCCGTTTGGGGAGAGTAACGGAGGATTACGAGTTGGAAATTTCGTTCCAGTCAATTACCGTCGTGTGTGTATGGGGGGGGGAGTGTACACGTTAAATCTGCGGGCCTCAAATGTCCTCAATTTTATGTGATTGGTTTGCTTGGAGAGTGATATGCCAACTCAAGTGTCTACCTTGTCATCTGACCATGATTCAAAATTACGAGGTGTCCTCGAGTCTTTTCCTTTAAGGACTCATCGTGGACCTTCATCAATAGCCGGTTCCGTTGCTCCAGACTGACATTAATTCAACCACCTTTCCCCTTTAGTATTATTTTATTTCTGTACTATGCATAAGCTGAATTTGTACAACTAACTACTTACGAATATTTTCAGAATCTTTAAAAGATCAAATATTTATTGTAAAATACATAATTCCCGCTTAACAAAAGGGTTGTCATGGCTTAGTGGATATGCTCACTGGGCGAGCAACTTACCAGTTCTGTGAGGCTTAGGTTAGATTCTTGTGAAGTTTGATTCCCCCTGGGTACATTTCTCTCTTCGGTGTAGGTAAAACTTTTGCTGTGGTCATATTACTTGCTTATTGTCTGTCTTGCGACTGGCACATATTGCCCTTGTGGCATAAAAACCCAAACAACCCATTTCACAAAGAAAATTTCTCAGAGAAATTTTGGTCTCCAGTTATCACTTAATTTGGGATCGTGAACCTTACAAAATCCTTTCAAAGCAGGTGACCCATACCAAGGCTATTCCAAGAAATTTTATTGCAGATGAGAAATGATTATTTGGAGCTTCCCCCATTTCAAAGATTCGCCGTATGTTAGTGCCTTCTGTGTGAAATTAATTTATTTAACTTTTATGCGTATTTTATAATTTCGGATTTTTTTCTGCTAGGCCTTCATAAGGCTTATGGATTTTGTGATATTAAACACATACGTTGTACTTAAAAACAATTATACTATGGTAATTGCTTCACAAAAAAATTCTACGGTACTTCTTCATTTCGAAATCCTTTAATGCGTAAAGACTACATTTACATTATAGCTTAATATGTACAATATGTATTTAGTTTTTCAGCAATTGAATATTAAATCATTAATTTACTATCAACAATAAAATGCGCTGAAAATTTTCTTATTAAATTATTTATGAAACACTTGTTCAACACGGATAAAGAAAAAACTACAAAAATAGAAACATCAAAAGTGTTATCTGCTCTTTTGCTTTGCAAAATCTCTTAAGATTGTCTGTTTCGATGACATCGAGCACCTCATTTTCTATAGCCAAGGTCACTAATCCGATTTTGGGAACTGGTCAACCTCAGGTAGTTCTTAATTAGCTTCGATTTGGAAAAAAACTCCTTTCCCCATTAGCAACTGACCCAGGAATGGTAAGTAAGATTTATCAACTCACAAAAACAGTGAGAAATATATGCATTAAAGAATTAGTAGTTAAATAACATAGTCTTCTAGGGGCAGCATCGGTGCTAAAAGTAAGATCTCAAGCAGCAGCTCATTTCCATCTATATCACATTCGGTTTTGTTAGTCAAAACTCTCTACAGATTTAAACAGCACTGTCTCTGAATAATCTTATTTGTTTTCCACGACAGAAGATTAATTACCCGTTTAATCATTTCCAAATTTGTATACTTTTAAATCACATCTTTGATTGCAATCGGTTGTTGCGGTGCCTTTATATTTGGACATATGTATACAGGAGATTCAAAGCAACCTGTTATTCGTATGATACCTGTACCTTGGTATAAAAGGAGGCAATGCCCGTTTTGCAAGTTTTAGGCATCTGATTAAGGCTCTGTTCACATGAGGCGTTTTTTAACGCTCGTTTGATGTTGACGCAAAACGCGGGTAGCCAAAATACATAGAGTTCTACTAGTGCGTACACATTGCGAGAATGTCGTATTCCGATAGTTCCGGTGTTTCGAGGGGCTTCGGTCGTTCAAGCGCTTCGAATGGATCTTGAGGTACATAGGAATGTGCTGCACTGTTCACATGACACGCGTTTCGACTGATATTAGGACTTTTTTATTCTCTAGTCCAAGTTTCTATCTTCGCGATCGTTAAAGACAGAGTGAACATTTCAACGGATTTGAAACCTGCGGAAAATTTTACACAAGATAGGTATCTTAAATGTGATTTTCTTTAAATAAGTTTTATAGAAAATATATAATAACTTGAATGGAGTAGGGAAAAGTCGGGTAAGATGACTAATTGAATTTTTCACGAAAATTACGCTTGATGACAACGCCGATCCTGTATCAACAGAGACCTCAAGCGGCCTGTATCCCGCCTGACCTGTATACCAGTGTGACGCCAAAAGATTCCATCACGTCATTTGTGTGATTCACAGTACGAGGTAATGTGTTTTTGAGTGGTTTCGATCTAGCTTTTATTTTCTGCTTGGTAAGGAATAGCTTTTACGGAGAAAATATTTTTGATTTATACATGTGATATTCGTAGGGTGCTAATCAAAACGTGTTCAATGATGCATCATTCTAATTTCTGATGAGTTGATATCCTTCAATGTTTTTTAAAATGCCAAACATCCAAAGATCGCCAAAAGATTCCATCCCATCATTTGTGTGATTCCCAGTACGCGGGAATGTGTTTTTGAGTGGTTTCGATCTAGCTTTTATTTTCTGCTTGGTAAGGAATAGCTTTTAAGGAGAAAATATTTTTGATTTATACATGTGGTATTCGTAGGGTGCTAATCAAAACGTGTTCAATGATGCATCATTCTAATTTCTGATGAGTTGATATCCTTCAATGTTTTTTTAAATAAAGATGGCGATGGCGTATAAGATGAATTGGGTTGAGGGTAAGATGACGAATTGTGTGGAGGATAATATGACGAATTTGGTGGAGGGTAAGATGACGAACCTGGATGATGGGGTTGCCTCCACTCACGAGTCACAAGCGACAGGCTCTTGCTGTGCCGCTCTATGATCCGTTGAAAAGCGCCTATAATGTGAGCTGTAATGACTTTATGTCTAACAATCCAGGGCACACAATCTCCATCGGGTATGTCACGGGAATATTTGGTAAAAAGTTTCTCAAGGTTGCCTATGCAAGGACGGCTATTAAGGCATTCGCAGTCACAGGAATTGAGCCATTCAATGGCTCTATTTTCAATGAAGAAGATTCCGCTCCTTACCTCACGACTGACAGCTTAGTAGCATGCAGGAAAAAAAACGTCAAGGAGACATAGGAAGAAATTGCCCTCCATGCACCTCATTGGCACTCTAGTGAAAAATGCGCTTCTCATTAAAAGAAGGAGAAAGATGAAAAAGAAATGTACGAAAACTACGACAGTTGAAGAAGGTTGAAGTTATCAAGACTAAACTCAACACACAAACCTGCTAAAAATCCTACAAAAAGACGAAACTAGCTAAGCGACAGCTCGACTTCCAATCTTCTGAGTAGGAAGATTCAACACATTCATTTAAAGTTATTTACGTTGACACTGATGACGATATAGACCCAGAGGTCCTCGAGAATAAAGAATGCATCATTTTGTGTGAAAGGAAAAACGGAATTGTGGTTCCAATGTTTTATGTTCAAGCTCGGGGCCCCTTCCGCCTGTTGTGGCTGGGACGAAGTCCAAGCTACACATCGTCCATGGCGATGCTATTTCTGTGATTGTTTTAATATCTTAAGGTTTTTATCCTAAATTTAGATTGATGATGCTTCGTTTGTTTGGTGGAGTTTCTTTAGTTTGACTATGTTTGTTTAGTGTTATGTGCAATTTGTTATGTTCAAGATGCTATCTCAACAGTTTTAAATAGTTTTATAATCTATGATATTGATTTAAATTGTTGTCTCAGTTCGTCATCTTACCCGACCCCGTTTGTCATTTTACCCGCACAGTCGGGTAAGATGACAAAAATGACTTCGTTTTCAAAAATGAATTTTTTCAGTCCCAAACTTGAGAAATAACAATTTTTTAAGATATCACTTTTAAAGAGTTGTAAGAAGATATTGCCGAAATGATAACCCTACTCCAACGAATCAAGGCCAGGAAAATTCGCCAAAGCTTAAGTTCGCCATCTTACCTGACTTTCCTCTACTTAGTTGCCTTAATATTTACTGCTTTGCATTTAATGCCATTAAAATAGTATGAAAATGTAATCGTATTTAATATTTTGAAGATAATTTACAACAAAGGGGATAGTATGCAATTTTAAATCTGAGCCGACAAAACGACAAAAAGGTCCGTTTAAGGCTAGGTGCACACATCCGGTGTTTCAACGGAGCCGCTGCGGCAACGCAAGTGCGGTCTGAGATACATTAGATCCAATGGAGTTGTGCACATATGCCTCCGGCGCCGCTGTGGCGACGCACATCCAACTTGCGTGCAATTTGTACCGCAGTTCCCCATGGTGCCGCAGCTCGCCGCATACGCTTCTCCTTTCTGAAGTACCTTGTATAATTAATAAATGGTTGTATCCAGTAACGTCTACTTTGTTTCAAAATATTTTTTTTTTACACCAAGTAACCGGGTTCGGGCATGGATGTTTGTAAACGTATGGTGTAGAGGCGGCTGGTGCACCTTAAATCTGTCGTGGCCGAAAGTCCTCACGTTGGGTTGGCGTGGAAGTTTGGAGAGTGGGGTGCCAGCTCAGGTGTTGCTTCGTCATCTGACCGTGGTTCAAAATTACGAGGTGTTGTCCTCGGATCTTTCCCTTAAGGGACTGATCCCGGACCGTCGTCAATAGCCCGTTGTGTTGCTCTAGTACGACGTTAACTAAAAAAAAATTACCAAATTTACACCAAGTAAACGAAATGAACACGTTTTCTTCTATAGAATATTTATCGCAAATGGCGAGAAATTAGTACTTGCGTCATTTCACGGTTATGTGTGCATAATTAGGCTTCGGAGCCGCAGCCGCACCGCACGTTGAAAAATCGGACCTGTGCACCATGCCTAAGTTTTCATGTGCGGCAAACATCTTTAAAATAAAGCTAAATTTAAAAACGTTAAACGTTAACGTTTTAAACGTTCAATTTGAAAGTTGACTTTCAAGTTATTTTTTTAATGTTCTCAACGCGTGAAATATCAGAAAATAGTTTCAATTTTCATTCATTTTTTACATTCTCATGTTAAATAGAACTCGATATTGGTTTCGAAAATGAACTTAGCATGATTTACTGAACACTTAATGGGCAAGCGTAGGTGAGCAGGGGGTGGAGCTCCATAGTAAAAAAATGTATTGAGCGAAAGACAGTTTTTTTTCTTTAAGTATTGCATTTGTTTTTTCTGTCACTAGTTTAATTAGGGATTTGAGGAGTTTTTTTCAGGTTTGAAACACAAGGGTAACAACTGCTTTTTTACAGTGCTAGAGAAGTAATTGGAATTTAAATATAGCATTAATAATCTTAGTAAAGATAAGTAATAATTTTGAGGGGTGCATTTTGAACCACTTTGTTAGGTATACCTTCAATTCCAGAGGCTTTTTTGACTTTTAAGTTTTTGAATATGAAAAATGATTTCGGAAGGAAGGATAGTAATACACTCATATCCCCCAAATTATCTTTATAAACTCAAAAATAATTATATTCCATGAAATACCCAACCGATGTAATTCCTATTTGAAGGGAATGTGTGAAATACAAGCCAAATTAGAATTATTTAATCAAAAGTGTTCAAACGGTTTCTGATATGAATATTAAAGCCCCGTCCACACCGGAGAAACCGAACTGAACATTAATGATAGATTAACACCGGAGACAGGTTTGGTTAATCAATCTCTCCGGTTTTTCTGGTTTGACAGCTCGGAAAACAAATGTTCCATGTACTCGCGATTAATCTGGTTGGTTGTGTATTCAAATTAAACTGAAAACTTATCGTTTAAATATCCCGTTCTTTGTGTTACATAATATTGAATGTTTCTTTCAATTCGGCTTATTTCGGCAAAAAGTATTAATATTGTAGTGCGGCAATTTTAAATTTTCTTCAACTGCAATACAGTCGAAATACATTTTTAATAAACACGTCTTCTTTATCTTAAATTTAGAAGTGCAAAGTTCCCCAGTACCACGAAAAGTCTAATTACACATGAATGGACACATCAATTTTGACATTAATATGGGCATATTCAGTGATGTTTTAAAAATTAAAAAATAATAGTATTAAGAAAGCTATACATGTGACAGTTTTAATAAAAATTAACGAAAATGTCCAAATATACCGAAATTTGTGTGACCAACTTTTGAAAGACAATATTCTAAGGTTTCCCGTGATGTTTTTTAATTTAAAAAATAATTGTAGTTGTTGTTGTTGTCGTGTCTATGATTACAGTACTAGTGCAAAAGTTTAGAGTACTCCAAAAGCCTTGGTGACAAGATCTGCAAGAATAATTGTAGTAAGATATAGAAATGACAGTTTTAACAAAAAAATATAAGACAATGTCCCGATTTTTCCGGAATTTCAAAAATATTCTCAGGAATCAAAAGACTGAAAATGTGTACGTCGTTTGCTCACTTGCGGTAGAAATTACGCTTTTTCTACTTTGACACTTAATAAACCCTAAACTAATAGCCCCCTCGGAAAATAAATTTCTTTATCGTTATCCCTCTACAATTTTGAACAAACCATACATTTTTCAATCCTGCGACGGCGGCTATGGCAACGCTTTATTAATATATATATATATATATATATATATATATATATATATATATATATATATATATATATATATATATATATATATATATTTCACTCATATGTTACATCATATTGAACGTTTCTTTCAATACGGCCTATTTCTTCAAAACGTATTAATATTGCATTAAACGTTATGAGAAAGATTTGTCATCAGACTAAGAAAACAAATAAAGTTTTTACTTTAGTTATGTAGTTCTTTTTTCTTATCTCCTTGATCGTTAAAGATAGAGTAAAATTTTCAACGGATTTGAAATCTGCGGAAAATTTCGCATTAGATCTATACCTAAAAATATGGTTTTCGATAAATAAATAATTTTTAAATTGAAACTTATATTCTTTCCAATACGAACACCACTTTCTGTGAAGAATGACTTTCGTTTGATTCGAGATGTCAAATTTCATTTCCTACGCTCAAACCATTTCACAGCGAAGAAAAGCAAAACAAATAAAAAACTTATTGACTGCCATTGTTTAGTACTTTTTTGTAAAATCGGGATCGTTAAAGATAGATTGAAAATTTCAACAGATTTGAAAACTGTGGAAAATCTCAAAATCTAAACCCCTAAATCTCTATTTTACATTTAATGTACTTTTAATAAATAACTTTTCAATTAAATATTTATATTTACGCAAGAGATTGTGACGACACGCCGATTGGATCTCTTCGCAATTCGAATTTGGCCGAATTTGACAATGACGAGGTCATTACGGCGTTGCCCGTGGTGTTTGTTTGTGAAGCAAATCACAGTTCATAATATTCATAATTTGGTTTGTGAATAGGCTACGAATTTCCATTTGGTTTGGGAGGCAAACCAACGCCATGATTGCTGTTATCCAATAGGCTTCGCAAACCAAATGAGAATTCTTAGCAATCACCACGCAGTGGCTAGTTTAAGATAAATAAGAGGTGGATATTTAAAATGTATTTAAACTTTTTTGCAATTGAAGAAAATTTAAAATTGTCGCACTGAAACATTAATAAGTTTTGCCGAAAAATGCCGAATTGAAAGACACATTCAATATGTTGTAACATATGAGTGAAATATTCAGTAAGAAATTTTTATTTTGTAGGGAATAATCTGCTTAATATCAATTTTGCAAGAACGTATTCCGTCGCAGGATTGAAAACATGTTTTGTTCAAAATTGTACAGGGATAACGATGAAAACGATTATTTTCCGAGGCGGCTATCAGTTTAGGGTTTATTAAGTGTCAAAGTAGGAAAAGCGTAATTTCTACCGCGTGTTAGCAAAAGACGTACACATTTTCAGTCCTTTGGTTCCTGAGAATATTTTCCATCACGGGTGTCATCCAATGTCGCTTTTTTTGTGAACTTTCCTTCCTATTTCTGTTTAATAAATCGTCAATAATAATATTCGCTGCACTCGCGATTAAGCGCAAACTATAAGCGCTTCAAACAATAAGTTTGTAGTTTAACTTCAACACACAACCAACCAGATTGATCGCGAGCACATGGAACATTTTGTGTCCGAGCTGTCAAACCAGAAAAACCAGAGAGATTGATTAACCAAACCTAACTCCGGGTTTAATCAATCACCGATGGTTAGCTCGGCTTGTCCGGTGTGGACGGGGCTTTACTGAACAAGGACTGGAGACGGTCCCCCGTCATCATATTAGGCCTAATATGATGACGGGGGCCGTCTTACAGGGACCTACCATATTAGGCCTACCTCTGAAGTAGTGAGTAGTAGAGAGCCTATATGATAAGAGTGGCGACATACGGGAAACACTCTCTGATTGGCTTAGAGACCTTTTCTACCGCCCGAGGCGGTCTTTTCCTAACTCCCGTAGACTTAGCATGAGAACCTTTTGTGTGAAAAACGTGTGTACATTAAATAAAAAAGAAAGTATAGCTTATTCTTGTTTCATTTCGTGTTCTAGAATGTTTATTTATTAATATTTTAGTGTTTTGTTAGTATAAATTTGAAGACTTTTTAAGTAAATAGCTTTTTTTTAACAACATGTTGTTTCCCGCAATCTAAGTTAGCGCGTTGTGAAATCCATCTCATCAATTACGCATATAATTGAGCATTTATATGGTTCATTTATACCTAATGTATCCATAGTATAACAATCATATGCTCTTTGTTCTCTTTGAAATGATATATTAATTCGCCCAGCAATCTTCTTTGAGACGATTCTGGTAGAAAAATGGCTGCCGCGCATGCGCATTTGGCCAAATTTGGTCTCTTGTCGCCACTCTTATTATATAGGCACTCTAGTGACTAGTAATGGATTCAGACGTCTCCTCATTTCTTCAACAGATTTTTTGAGAGTTTAAAATATATGAGCACGTTTGCT
Organism: Metellina segmentata; assembly: GCA_947359465.1. Lineage (NCBI taxonomy): Eukaryota > Metazoa > Arthropoda > Arachnida > Araneae > Tetragnathidae > Metellina > Metellina segmentata. The sequence goes on from OX375876.1 coordinate 91,128,661, forward strand.
CAAAAATTATTTTTATTTGGGACTACTATGCTGCGAATTGATGACCAAACATGGGGTAAGATATTTATTTACATTTCTTTATAAATTTTAATCTTATTTTATGCTTTTTTGGTAGGATTTTGGGCATTTGTTTTAACTATCGGAAAACTGAAGGAAACATCGTTTTAATGTTTAACATACAAAAAAAGTGTCCCTTTAGTTCTGAAACTTTTGTACTAATCCGCATGTTGTGTAAATCGCATATAACGTTAGAATATACAGTGAAACCCCGATTTAACGTATTTCAAGGGACCGGAAAGAAATAAGCGTATGTAACCTTCACATATGCGGGAAAAACCTTAAATTGGGGTCGGAGAAAAACAAAATAGTAAATACTCATTTAAGTAACATACCTTTTATTTCTTCCTTCACAATAGTTTATTGTTTACACAAATCTGTTGTTTTGGTTTCGGTTCTGCTTTTATCAGCTCAAATCATTAACACACATCATTCTCCACATACATTAATTTTTGTAAGTTTTTTAGTACATCTAATTTTTAATTGAATATATTCATTATAGACACAAAAAGGACTATTTCAGGTGTTCTATCTTCGCGATCGTTAAAGATAGAGTAAGCATTTCAACGGATTTGAAATCTGAGGATAATTTTACACGAGATCGAAACTTCAGGTAGATTATTATTTTTTATGCGATTGTGAGATTTATTATTATTATTATTATTATTATTATTGATTCATTATTATTATAATTATTATTGATTTATTATTATTATTATTATTATTATTATTGATTTAATATTTTTATTGATATATTTTTATTATTATTGATTTATGATTAATATTATTGATTTATTATTGTTATTATTATTATTGATTTATGATTAATATTATTGATTTATTATTGTTATTATTATTATTGATACGAGATTTCTTATTATTGAAAGTATAGAAAATTATTTGGGACCCATGAATAATGACATTAATAAGGGAAATCGTAAAATGCGGGTTACGTTAAATCGGGGTTTCACTGTAATTCTTTCTATATTAATATCTATTTTGAAATAGAATAATAAATTATTCTTTTAAATTAGTTATTGAAAGTTTTTAAAGGACATGAATTTAAATTTCTTCAGGATATGCTGTAATTAAAATAACGACTTTTAAATAAGCTCAGCTAATATAAGCATAGTTTCATTGTTTGTCAAACTCTATTTCTATGTAATGTATTTTTCAGAAACATTTTAGTAATAAGGTCAGAGTATACAGGAACTGTCTTTTTGAACAAATTAAAATTTGAGATATCACTGTTCAAAAACATACCAATTAGCTAATCTATATAAATAAGAACGGAGTGTTTGTATGTGCATAAAATATTTTCGACTCATTTCAAGTTTTCTGTCCGTTTCTGATGTTTTCTGTCCGATCCGTCTGACCTTTCGGATGCTAAACCCGTTTCTTGGGCGTATGTTGTCCGTCTGTTTGTCCATCTGTCTGTATGTGCTACGTCCAAACGGTTGAATATGTTTTCATGAAACTTTGCATACTGTGAGTACTTGCATTCATTTAGTGACTGAACTTGGTTGAGTAAGTCTTTTCCTATGTCCCGTTCTATGTTCGATTTTGAGTCTGTGTATTTGTACAAGTATCACATGAACTTTAACATATTCTATTGCAGTGTTCTAAATATGATACACCATGTTGTAGTTTAGTGAATACAGTATTTCGAATTTCTTTGCTTTCATATTTACGGAAGTTTCATGTTAAAACATCTGAGTAACTATACTTAAATCAACCATAATTTGGTAGTTTTGAGTAGCTGGAGGGTACTTGGAACGTTGCATTGTTTTACCAGAACTGCTGAAGAATCAATTTTTTTCAAAAACAAATTTTACTTAATTTAAATTCTAATGCATTTGTATTTTGAGCCGTATTAATTTTCTTTTCGAAATATAAACGATTTCCGAATATTTGAGACAAACGGTATTCTGCAACGTTAAGTTCGTTAGCCACATGTGCAGTAATATTTTCTGGTTTTTTTCCCCTCGGATGTAATTTTGTGTTTTTAAATTTGGTCTAATTTTTAATTGTAAGTTGTGGCAAGTGTATGAGAGATTGCAAGACAAAAAAAGAATCACGAATTTATATCGTTGCAACAACTTTTTCCCGCACACTTTTACTTTGTTTTATTGATATGCTTTCTGTTTAAAATATTTATTGTTTTTCCTTTTTATCACACGCTATACCACCGCAGAGTATTTGATTTAAAGCGGTATGTAAGTAAGAATAAAGCAATTTTTATGTGGTATTTTGCCATTATAGAAAGAACGTTAATATTAAAAATATCCAAACTGGGACTTTTGAAAAAATAAAAAATTCTTTTCAGCGACAGAAGGTCAAGGTGGAGGTATTTTACGACTCAATTTACCACTAAAAAATGATAACAGGTTACCTATGTACTGAAGACATTCAATTTATCATGTCTGTACTGAAGACATTCAATTTTAAAACAAGTTCTACTAATTATTACACTCACCACACAACGGAATTTTCAAGTAAAGATATTCGCTTTTAAAAACAGTGTTACTAATCCTAATTCAAAATCGTCTTTGGTATTAGTTAGTGTCTGTCACCTTTCCTCAGTTTATACCTTTAGCAGGGATGCTATATATGTAAAATGTACTATATGGGTTGCTATGCATATTCAGGATTTGTGTCCAAAGTAGGTTGTAGAAGTTATAAAAATGTCGTTTGCTCCGCAAACCAACACCACGGGCAACGCCGTGATGTAAAGGTATCAATCTGGTGTAAAATTGTCCGCGGATTTCAAATCCGTTGAAGATATATTCAATTAAAATTTTTTTTTAAAAGAAAATCATATTATTAGGTATCAATCAAAACTGAAATTTTCCGCAGATTTCAAATCCGTTGAAATTTTTACTCTATCTTTAACGGTCTAGGAGATAGAAAAATGAACTGCGACTCCAGTTAAAAGATTTATCGTCTGGCTGTAAAAACACTCCTCGGTGCAAATTGAAAGTGGAAACGAAAAATAATAATTTTCTCCGCTATCTGCGGATGAAAAAATTTGGCATCGTTCCAAACCCTGACTGCAAGATCACATGGGTAGAAAAAGTCCTCTGTGTTTTAAAGAACCAGGTAGAGAATAAAACTATTAAATTAATTTTAAAATCTTCTAGATTGAATTTTAAAATTCGCTGCGACCCAAACATTGCAAAAAATTTGGACTACTTGTGTGCCAAATCTCATTGCTGTAAGTGCCATAGAATCGTCAGGATTTTGCGGCCCCAAACAGACAAACAAACAAACACTTCCTTTCATAATATTAGAGATTTAAATGATCTGTCATTTTCTAGAAAAAATAAAGTTTTTATATTTTTGGTCACTTTTAATCTATAGTTACCCAATTCAACCCGAGTGAAGTTGGATATTTTGCTAGTTATACTTAAATTTGATAATTACTAGTTAGCTATTAATTACTAATTGCTATTGGTAACGGTCCGGGTTCCATCCCGAACAAGGACTTGAGCCCGAAGGGAAAGTTCCAAGCAAACGCCTTCTAATTTTAAACCACGGCAAGAAGATAATGTCACACCAGAGCTGGCACCCCACTCTCCAAACTTCAATAGCACGCCAACGGAACATTTAGGCCACGGCAGATTTAATATGCACCAACCCCCGTGCAAGCAGGACCTAGTTACGAACTCGTAACCCACCGGTTGCTCTTCAAACAGGTCTACAGCGGTCCGCAAAAGTAGAGAATGTAAATTAGTCTTTTCTATATTTAGAAATTTTCTTCTTTGGTCATGTATTAATCCTGGTTGCAGATAAAAAATAGTCAAAAGAAAATTTTACCTTTACTTAAAATATAACCAATACAATTAGCCGTGACGTATGCTATTAACTGCTCACTGTGACATAAACTATTGATACTAGTAGTTAATAACTGTTATCATCCATTAGAAATAAACCCTATGACTGTTTTTAGTAAATTAATAATTTTTCCCATCTATATTAGCGATGCAACATCGGTGTCGATTTTTTCAAAACATCGATGTTTTATAAAAACATCGATGTATTTAACATCGATATAATGAAGCCGATGTTTTTTAACATCGATGTTTATACTGGTCGATGTTTTTACATTGTCGATGTTTTTACTTTGTCGATGTTTTATTTCTTAAATAAAAAATGTTCCATCGTAAAAAATAAAAAAATAAATAAAAATAAGCATAATTTTAATAATCAGTAAATTGAACATACTTTTAGACCAAAGAAGCCAAGGGTAAAGTGTGAAAAGTACGGATGCGACATTGATGTCGATGTTTTATAAAAACAGTGTTGTATTTACCATCGAATTATTGGAGCCGATGTTTGTTTAACATTGATGTTTCAACACTGTCGATGTTTTTACGTTGCCTATGTTTCATTTTTGAAGAAAAACAGCGCCCAAGTAAAAATTGAGAAAAATAACCGTGCAACTAAATATTTGTCAGTGATGATGGCGTCTGAAAGTGATGATGGCGTCTGTCCCATCAGAAAGAGATTTTTCCATAACTGGTGAAAAAAGAAGTCGGCTTAAGTTGGAGAAAGTTAACAAACTGAAAATAACAAATATTGGGGCCTATAATAATTTTCGGCCCCAATATTTTTTATTTTCAGTAAATAAAAAATAAGTTTGTTGTACTCCCCCCTCATAAGTTGATAAATAATCAATAAAACCTAACAATAATTATTGTTATGTACCTACCTAATTATACTTATAGTTATTAGTACCTATGTCAAATTGTTGTAAATATTACTTTTTTTATACTATTCAATTTCAAAGTAAAATATCTATTAATTGTTCTTATTAATTTTTTTTGCCTTTGTTTTGACAGTTAAAAAAAAGTCTAACTTATAAATTAATAAACACGGCTATTGACAAATTAACCCCCCCCCCACGAACATTAATGTTTGAGGTTGCTAAATCAGTTTTATAAGAAATGGGATAATAAGTTTAAATACACTGATGTTAAAAAACATCGATGTTGAAAAATGTCGATGTTTTTTTGGACGATATATTATCAACATCGATGTTTTAATTTTGAACATCGATGTTTTGCGGTCGATGTCGTATCCCTAATTTCCATTAAAATTGTCGAAAAAAAAATCCGTATTATTTGCATCGATTCTACATCTCCATTTTACCTGGAGTGTCTGGTGAGTCTTAACCCTAATCCGGTTTAAGACCTTCCCTTTTTCTACCTCGCATTCTGGAAGAGTTGCTTGACCCTTGTGAATCGTCACAGCGCAAGGGGAATATCTCTCGACCTAGAAATGAGAACCTTGACCTATAAACCCATTGACCCAGTGACCTTCAACAAACCCCGTGACCCGAAGGATGAAGAAGAAAAGAAAAAAAAGAGGGAGAGACGATGCGACAGTTTCGCAGAACATTACGCCAGATACCTTCTGGAAGTTCTTTGTTTTTCGAAAAAAGAAGACTTACCACTTACTTTTTAAAAGACTTACTTTAACCGAGGCCTCAAAATAGATTTTTTTAATACAAGTGCCCACTGTGCACCTAAATATTTAAATTAGGTGCACAGTATATATGATAGGTGAACATAAAAAAAAAACGTAATATAAGAGTATTAATGTTATGTAAATTACTGTATTAGTTGGGTACGTTTATATAGGTTCGTAGTGGATAGTAAATAAAAAATATTTAAACATATCGAAATTCTACGGCGCACGGCTGTCGCGACAGTCGCTTTTACAGAGCCATCTGGAAAATGTTTCGATCATCGGAAAGTTCTGGTGGCACTGACGCAATAAACCATCCTGATGTATAAATCCGTTGGGGCACAGCGATTTTGTTTCCGCTTAGTGTGTATTTAGGAATTTTAATTAAGTTTCTTTAGAGCGAGAGATGTCGATACTAATATTTTGTTCAGACATCAAAATAACATAAAACACGTCCCCCCCCCCTTTTTTTATAACGTTAGGTGCACTGTGTGCACTTAGTGGGAAAAAATTAGGTGCACAGTTTTATTTATTACGTGCTTGAAATACCCGGGTACACAGTGCACCCGGGTATTTCGAGCCTTCCTTTAACCCGTCCATTTGGCAAAAGCCAGTTGTGTTGCTCCAGTGGGACGTTAATCAAAACTACCATACCATACCCATCTCATTTGGCACGAATTTACACCCTCACGACTGTTGAAATGTGTAGCATTTAATGAAACTAGCGGAATTGTAGGGGCCGCGGTAGCCCCAAAACTAGGTCCAGCCGCAGACCGTCGTGTACACGGGGACTGGCGCACGTTAAATCTGTCGAGGCCTAAAATGTACTCACGTTAGAGTTGGGTGCCAGCTCATGTGCTGTTCTCGTCATCTGACCGTGGTTCAAAATTCCGAGGCCTTGTCCTTGAATCTTTCCCTTAAGGATTGAGTCCAGACCGTTACCAATAGGTTAGCCTATCTACCCCATCCGTCGCCAATAACCTGTCGTGGTGCTCCAGGTGTGACATTAATTACACACCTATCTAACGCATCTTACGTAAGTATTTAATCAATGTCATTCTGGAGTCACAACGGGCTAATGGTAATGGTCTGGATCCAAACCCGAAGGAAAAGATCCGAGGACAACACGACGTCAAGTGTTGTCCTCGGATCTTTCCCTTAGAGGATTGATCCAGGACTGTCGTCAATAGCCTTTGTGTTGCTTTAGTACGACGTTAATTAAAACTTAGATGGTTAATTTTGGTCGTTTACAATAATGTCGTCAATCGAGCCTTTCTTCAAATCGTTAGTGAAAGTAATTAGCAATCCTTTGGAATTGTGCTATGGATGTGATAATGCTTCCAGTAACTATTACTATGCAGCAAATTTTTGACGGACCATAGGGTCAGATATTTATTTAAATTGATTTAGTTAGTTTGCATTTGTTATAAATATCGAAAAAATGAAGGAAACATCGTTTTTATGTTTAACATATAAAGACTAGTCCATTTCTTCGAAAGTTGCATTAGTATACTGTATAATTCATTTTATTAATATCAATTTTGAATAGAATAAAAATTGTACTTTTAAATTAGCTATTGAAAGTTTTTGAAGGACATGATTTTTCGCATGAATAATTAAACTTCTTACACGATATGTTTTAATTTTTAAAAAACCGACTTTTAAACAAGCTCAGTTAATATAATCATAGTTTCATTATTTGTCAAATTCTATTTCTAGGTAATGTATTTTCAGTAGCATTTTAGTAATAAGATCAAAGTAGGGTAAAAATAAGAATATCATTTAAACATGTAAAAAATACATCGTTGTATTTTTATAGTAACTGGTAGTTTTTAATTGAACACTGTTTTTAAAAAATTAAATAAACTGCACGCTTTTAGAACGCCGGTCGTTGAATTAACGTCGCACTTGAGCAACAGAACTGGTTATTGCTTTAGACCAGGGGTGGCCAACCTTTTACATACCATGAGCCAATTTTTCCACATACGAGTTCAGATGCGCCATACAATTCAAGCACATTTTCTACCTTACGTTCATGGTTCTGCCATATCCTTAGTAACTTTTTTAATAAAAGTATGTTTATCGACATAATTAACATTTTTAAATGATTTAACTATTTAATCCTAAACCTAACATTTAATCCTAACATTAACTATTAACATAATGTTGGTAAAACAATGCCTATTACAGAGAATTCTTCCAATTTCAATCAGTCATTCGCGACCTCGTGTTCCTTTTAATAAATTTCATGGATGAAAATGCTTGATCCCATCTGTATGTCGTTCCAACATGACATATATAACTTTTTGCACATTTTCTTAGTTCCGGAAAGTGTTTACAGTGTAATGAACGCCAGAAATTAATCATGTCAGAAGCATTTTTATCTGAATAATAAGGCTCATGAAACTTCAATTTCAATAATGAATTTGTTTTGAAATCAATAAGTACCATTTGTATGTTACAAGGCATCTTCATTCACTAAGTGAAAAGGCTTTATTAATGCGATCATGTAGTTTTCTTCTGTAGCCAAATCAAGAAAACGGCTTTCAAATGACCCTTGTAATAACTAATTTTAATATATTTCGTCAAATTGTTCCGCAGTCAATAGTTCCTTGGTATAGCAATTTTAGTCTGATTTCTTTTCAATACCTTTATAACCAAGATGGTATGCAAATATTTGGAAACAAGGCTTCTCCGTCAGAATAGGTTTTTTTTTTTCGCCAGTGCTAAAGCAATTTCATAGGACGCTTCTGCACAATTCTCTTCTTCACAATTTATATTAGCAAAAATATTTTGTCTTCTCATTTCTTCCTTTTTTTAGTCACATATTCTTTACGTAACTCCGACCCGAGAACAAGTTTAAATTTGCCTTCTATGTTAGTCTGATGCTGTGTTTTATAGTGTTTATTAAAATCATGTCTTCTATTATGTAAAAGAGTAGTTTCAAAAACAATGCAAAAAACAAAAAACGATTTTCCTGATGGTCTTGCTGCAACTAACTCCTTTTCTTACTGTTTTCGTTAAGTTTACTTTTACTCTCATACATTTTGTGCTTCGTTTGCTCATTTTCTTTTGCACAGTGATAGATAACAGGAATGTAAAAAAAAACCATTAAAAGTACAAAAAATCTTGAAAAAGAACAAACAGATCACAAGTACGTCCTATCACACAGAATATAAATTGCAAACTCAAAAAATTGCGACGAAATGAGGAGTAAGAAAGGTCTATGAATTGAACTGAGAGTACTGTGGTGTTGAAAATATGAAGATATTTTCAGTTATGGCGCCTACTTCAAAAGAATAAGGAGGCACAATAATGCAATGCGCCACTTGTAATGATCCAATGCGCCAAGTTTGGCGCATGCGCCACAGGTTGGCCACCCCTGCTTTAGACAATGAGTACATGTCCGGATTTGAACTGAATATGCTATGATCGAATAGTGCAAAAAACTCGAAATACATTTTAAATAGCCACCTCTTCTTTATCTTAAATTTAGAAGTTCAAATTTCCCCAATACCACTATTAGTCTAAATACACATGAAGGGACGCATCAATTTTGATATTAATATGGGCATATTACATTTTCACAACTAAGTTTTAATCCTCAACGATGTATGGCATAACACACAATGCTTACAAATAGACTACTTAAATAATAGTATCACTTCAAAATCCGAAGAAAAATAAATATTTCTATGTTCCGAACGCCAACCCGTTTCTTAACGATGGCCCCGGTGATTGCTCGTACGGCGAGCGAGTGAATAAAAAAAAAAACACCGTCCAAATTGAGCGAGCACAAGCACTCACTTTCCTTTTTTGTACCGCCAAGAAGCGGATCACTTTGCTTGTTCTCGAACTGTTCAGTTCACCGTCCACACTGAACAAACAATCAATGAAACCTGTCCCCGGGGTTAATCAATCATCCATGTTCAGTTCTGTTCGTCCAGTCGTGACCTCATTAGCTTCTCCGTAAATTGTAAATAAGGGTTCGTTTCGCACAAGCGGAGGGAGCCAGGTGGAATCCTAAAGTTAAAACTTAGAGGAATTGCCACTAGATGGCGTATACATCTTATATTCTGCAGCAGCGGGAAAAATACTTTAGGTGGCGATATTGATTATTCGTGCAAATTCATTATTGGGGAAAATCTCGGCATGGATAAATCTAACATTAGGATTCTTCCAGTCACGAATCATGGTTCCATAATTTCACTGTCTTGAATTTTTTTGTGTTACGTTCCATTACTAGGCTATATTTATACATATTTCCTAATCGTTTTACTTAGGTGCATGATTCGTTTGAGATTATCTTCATCTTTGTGTTTTCTGCTTTGTTGCATTACAAGTAGTTTTACTACATTAAGGATTCCTTCTCTGGATTATCTCGCGGCCATTTAGTTTATTTTTCATCACCTTCATTCAAGTATTTTGCATTCTTTGGTTTGTAA